>APFE030926280.1:0-18882 GCA_000404065.3 Pinus taeda | reverse complement strand
ACTATTAATTTTATTAATTTTTATAAATTACTAATAGTAATTTTTAAGCTCCAGGTTTATGATAACCCATCGTATTGACCCATGGTAATATTGAGATCTTACAAGATTTTATAATTGAGTAAAATATTCGCCATGCCTTATGAAAGATTCGCCAAAAAATTATATATACATATTATATTATTGATAAAATTGCCTTCCATTTTTCCTATATACCAGGGAGATTCACCCATTTATTATACATATAAATTTAGGGGGGGTTCTTAAAATTTTCCCTGAATGTAAAGTATGTGCCTAGATTGAAGAAGAACTTGGTATTGATCATGATGTTGGAAGACAAAGGCTATGATGTAGTTTTTAGTAAAGGAAAGGTGTTCCTGAGACACATAGCCATGGGTGAGACGAAGAGGATTGGGATTCAAGTGAAGAATCTCTACAAGTTGGAGGTAGATGACTATGCTGCATTGAGTTCGAAAGTAGAATTGGCGCAAAGCCAAGACATTGGCGAGTTATGGCATAGGTAGTTGGGCAACTTGAATCATGGGACCTTAAAGATAATGCAACAGATTTCTACTCGACTTCCCAAACGTAAACTTGAGAAAGTAGACACATGCAAAGGTTGTACCTTGGGAAAGTACGCCAAGTCTTCCTTTCATGATGGAGACAGTCGAGCTGAAGAAATCTTGGAGCGAGTTCATACAGATGTGTGTGGACGATTCTCGACAGCCTCCACCTCAAAAAAAAGGTATTATGTGATTTTCATTGATGATTTTTCTCATAAATGCTAGATCTATTTCATGCAGAAGAAGGATCAAACCTTCTCAAAGTTTTGTGAGTTCAAAGCTTTGGTTGAGAAATAATCAGGAAAGAAGATCAGGGCCTTAAGAAGTGACAATGGTGGAGAGTATGTCTCCCAAGAGTTTAAGGACTTATGTGTAACAGAAGGAATTAAACAGGAGTTGACGGCACCTCACAACCCACAGTAGAATGGGGTGGATGAGAGGAAGAACAGAACAATTGTGGGGGAAACTCAGGCGATGTTGCATCACCAAGGCCTACCACTTCATTTGTGGGTTGAGGCATGCAACACAACGGTCTATTTGCATAATAGAAGCCCACACCACATACTTGGGATGAAGACACTAGAGGAAAATTTCTCTGGGAAGAGACTAGATGTGGGTCACTTAAGGATATTTGGCTCATCACTATATTGCCATGGGACCAAGGATGCCCGAATGAAACTTGAGCTGACAGCAGAGTTGGGGATACTTGTGGGGTACACTAATACACCCCAAAACTATCGATGTATCTGCCTACCTGTCGGAGGACAGTGGCTCACATAGATCTTAATTTTGATGAGCAGAAGGCCATGCGAGTTTCTCTTGAGAGGGAGCTCCAACTATAGGCTGTGGAGGAACTTTTGATTCCTAAGGAGGAGGAGCCTCAGACTGATGTAGAGTAGCCACATGCAGAGGTTCCAAGAGTGGAGACATATACTCAAGAAGAGTCTTCTAGAGATGGATGGAAGTGCATGAGATAAATTGACAGATTGCTGTCAGATGCGAAAGAGAATGTGGGAGAACCATCTTCTCAGCACAGACAGAGGAGGTCACCTAATAGGTACACTGGATACATTGCCCTTGTTGGGGAATGTGTTGAGAATGAACCATCTTCCTTTGAGGAAGCAGTGCAGCAGCCGATTTGGGTTGATGCTATGGTGGAGGAGTATGACTCCATAGTTCAAAACAATGTTTGGGATGTGGTTCCAAGACCGGAGAACAAGTCAGTTGTTAGTTCCCATTGGCTTTACAAGGTAAAGCAAGCTGCTAATGGTAGTGTGGAGAAACATAAGGCAATATTTTTTGCCTGTGGTTTCTCACAAGTTGAGGGGATCAACTATGATGAGAATTTTTCTCCTATATCAAGGTACTCATCTATCAGATCGATGTTGGCACTATTAGCACAGATGGGTTGGAAGATCCATCAGATGGATGTGAAGACTACATTCCTCAATGGCAAGATTGAGGAAGAGGTGTACATAGAGCAGTCTGAAGGTTTTGAGACCTTTGATCATGAGTTGCATGTGTGCTGACTCAAGAGAGCTTTGTACGAGCTGAAGCAAACACCTCGTGCTTGGTACACCAGGATCGAAAACTACTTCACTAGGTTGGGCTTCACAAAGAGTGAAGCAGATGCGAACCTGTACCACATCATGGTAGAAGGTAAGCAGTTGATCATTGTTTTTTATGTTGATGATCTGATATTAACAGGTGATGATCAATTGACCATGTCTTGCAAGGAGGACCTTGCAAGAGAATTCGAGATGAAATACACGGGTCCCATGCACTACTTCCTTGGCATGGAAGTGTGGCAGAAGGATGGGGAGTTGTTTATGTATTAAGGAAAGTATGCCAATGAGATACTCAGGTGATTCCACATGGAGAAGTGCAAGCCCATGCAGACTCCTCTAGCAGGTAACTGGAGGAATGAGGATTCTACTTTAGGAGAAGTAGTAGAAGCTATTGTGTATCAACAGCTTGTGGGTTCACTGATGTACTTAGTGAACACAGGACCCGATTTATGCTATGCGGTGAACCAACTAAGTCAAGATATGGTTCAGCCTACCAAGTTGTTTTGGAAGGCAGTGAAGCATGGATTGAGATACCTCAAAGGCACATCTCAGTATGGATTATGGTACAGACAGATAGAGGGAGTGAAGCTATAAGGCTTAACAGATGCAGATTGGGCAGGGTGTCCATCAGATTAGAAGAGCACATCAGGAGGAATTTTCAACCTTGGGTCAACTGCAATTTCTTGGTATAATAGGAAATAGAGGTCAATTGCACTCAGCGCAACAGAAGCTAAATACATGGCTGCAAGTCAAGCAACATGTGAGGCCATTTGGATGTGGAAAAGTCTAGTTGGTTTGTTTGATCAGAGAATGGATCCAACAGTGATCTATTGTGATAATCAGAGTTGTATCAAACTCTCTGAGAATCCAGTATTTCATGACAAGTCCAAGCACATCAACATTCGGTATCATCATCTCAAAGACTATGTGGCGAGGAGGATCATGTTGTTGCAGTATACTTCAACCGAGGAGCAAGATGCTGACATTTTTACTAAGGCATTGTCAAAGTGTAAATTTGAGTTCCATAGAGACAGGATTGGGCTAACAGATAACCCCTTTCTTGTTGAGAGGGAGTGTTGAAATGTGGCAACAAGAATATTCCAATTTTAATTTGTCCTTGAATTAAAATTCGAATTTAGTCTCACCAGTTGTTTGAAAAATAATTCATTCATTCATTTTGAGTTAATTAGTTGTAGAATTCAAACATGAAGTCTTTGTGAAGTCATGCATCAATTATCCCTTTGACTGAGGAAGTTATCCCTTAATTAAGGAGATAAGGATGAGTTGTATTTGAGTTGTAATTAGTTAGCTCAGTTAACTGAGTTAAGTCTAGTTAAATTAGTTCCAAATAGTTGGAGGAACTAATTGTGAGTTCAGTCAGTAAATGCATGCATGCATGAAACTAGTGTACTCCAGATAACTAAATATTCTCTCATAAATAAGTCATGCATGTCAGTTCAGACAAAGATCCAGTTGAGATTAAAGGCAGGGACAATGTACTATCAGTTTCAAGAATTTTCCTATAGGAAAATCTCTTGCATGCAAAAGGAATGTATTCCTTGAGATTTGTGCAGTTTTACAGTGTGTGAGAGTAGTGTGTGAGATCAGTGTCACACAAGGTTACGGCTGGAGCACCTAGGGAAAACTAAGAAAGGAAATAGGAGGCTTGGAGAATAGAGGGAAAGGCATATGTGTTGTCTATTCTATCTATGAGCAGCTGTGAGGGATTGTACTGAGAGATGGATAGCTGTGGGAGCTAAAGCCTTGTGTAAACCTGAGATATTTCCACTTGTATGATAATACATATAGCGGGGTTTTACCTGAGGCTTTCCCCAGAGTATTGTTCAGTGTTTCATGTGTGATTGATTCTTCTTCTATGTTATATTTGTTCTGTTTGATCTTGCTCAAATCGATTAAGCTTCCGCAAGTTTGAATGTAGAAGTAGATTAAGTATTTTGCTTTAGTACAATGCATAATCAGGTTAATCTACAGTCAAAATTTCTACACCATAATTGATCATACATATTGAAATATGTGTCTAAGCATGATGCATGTGTTTTGATCCAATCAACTTTATACTTCAACAACCTTTCTTCTACTTACTCATTACTTACCCTACCATCTTTTCTTCATTTACTTGGGTGCATGTAGGCTAGCAAACCCTTATCCTATATTTTCTTCTTTTGAAAAATAATCTATCTAATTCTAACCTTATATCATCCAAGGGCTCAGGTTAAACTGATGAGCTCCTTTTATTTTCTCTACCTATCTAATGATCTACCAAGATTAAACTATTTGGTCAGATTTTATTCTCTAAATATAAACATAAAATTCAAACCATGAAATAACCAAGATTAAACAGTTTCATTACCATGGATTGTGGCATGAATAACAAGCTGCACACAATCATTATTATGCATAAAAGTAAATAGTAGTGGCATTTAGAATTGCACACTTTCATGGTTTCTTTTTGTTTTTGGGGTTCATATATTTTCATTTTTTTGACCTTCTCTTATTCTTTTTTTCCTTTGATATTTCTTTTAGGACATACCCTCTTTATATTTTTTAATTTTTTTAATATGGAAAACATTTGCAGAAAGCAAAGGTATGTACAATATTACAAGGCTTGACCTTAGTCATTAAAAATTATGACTCTTATTGGTATAGGAACCTAACAGGCTGCATGACACCAACTCCATCAATAGCTTGATCCTCATTCATAGCATGAGACGAGTCTCGAATGGAAGAGCACACGATAGTACAATCCAGAGGATCAACATAACGTGAGGACAGAGGTTGAGGGAACGAATCCATGTGACAACCAATAGGCTTGCAAGCCAAATCTGCGCAGATATTAAGAGCAAGTGGGGTTAGAGGATGTGACAGTTCCACAAACGTTTGTGCATGATCTCCCACATCACTCCGCAGTGGTGGATTTGTATGATGAGGTGAAGGCGGACAGTCACTTGTGAAAACAACTATTCTTTCCTATGATTGTGCAGCTCCATCACCGACTATAACATAGAAGAAGATTCAATCACACATGAATAGTTGTGTTTCATGTGTGATTGATTCTTCTTCTATGTTATATTTGTTAGGAATTTCAAATTTTTGGATATGTGAAGAAGATACTCAAATATCCCATCGAGAAATTCCCAATCAATTTCATCTTCGGGGAATCAATATGTAAGATTACCAAAGTGTGTGCAAAACTGTTCAACAGATTCATCGGGTGCTTTTCGTAATTTTAGAATTTCTTGATCGAGTGCTTTATGGTTAAAGTGATTGAAAGCATGGTTTATCTCTGTGACGAGACGAGCAAGAGAACGAATAAATTTTTCAAGCAGTGTAGCACACCAGTGCATAGGGTGCCCTCGAAGTGTGTAGATGAACAAGACACAACTCATGTACTCTTAAAATATTCCATGTCTTTCGAATGAGCCTACAATGTTGGCTGTTTCCCTAACCAAGGCTACGTGGCTTCACTATAGTATGTTTTATGTGACAAGTTATCCGAGAGATTTCCCAAGATAATGAAGTTGTTTCCATAACACATACACCTTGGAAGAGCAACTCTATAGTTAGTCATGATATATATGTAGAGATTCCAAACAGATGTCAGGACTCACCTTGTCACTTGGCCCTCCTTCTAGTGCCAAAATGTTGATGGCGCTGGACCAACCAACATGTCAGGGGATCTCCCAAGTAAGAAGTCCCAATTAGACATTAGATTATTTGGTGTAGGAGTCCCAGCTGTGGGTTGTACGTTAATGCCTTGACTAGGGGTTCACACAAAGGCAAGTAAGATGTACCTGTTGGTAGCAAGGGTGTGACATATGCAATAAGTCAAGGAAGGTGCATGAGAGATTCTAACACACGAAGGGTGAGGTGAGTGCACCCCTTGGAAACTTGTGAGAGCACGAAGTGAAGAAGGGAACACATGAGAAAAGATGCATCACAACATGGAAGGCAAGTTAGCTAGCAATCCAAAGTGATGGTTAAACCAACAACACATTTAAGGAAGATTCATACAAACATATTGATCCAGGTTCGGGTGTGACGAAGGACCCTTCCAAGACCTTTTACTTTTGTGATGTGTTAAATTGCATTTTTAAATGAACATAAATGAATAGATCTATATGTTGTAAAGAATAGGAACATGGCAATCATCAGCACATGAAAACATAAGACGTTCATAATGGAGTTCGTCCATGACGGACTATGTCTCTAGACCCCGGTGTCAAGATGGTGTAGGCTACTGCCTTAAGTGTTGTAAATAGTGATGATGTATGTAAGAGATGATGTCACAATCATACAAGGAAAATTCCCTCATGCAGGAGTGGATCTAAGAGATGTTCCACGACAGGAACTCTCAGTCAAAAGACTCCTATTAGTATGACACAAAACTCATGCACGATGAGCATCCCACCAACATGGCATAAAAGGGACTTCGAAAAAAACATGCATGGCGACACATGAGTATCCCATCAACATAAAACAAAGGGGTCTCAAAACATAACATAATGAATCATGTCAACAAGTACATCACATAGGGAATTCTGCATCACATAAGGCAGGAACCATAAAAATGAGTAAGAAACAACATCCCACATCAAACATCAACAAGGATCTGTGCAACACAATGCATAAAATAAGAAATACATGAACACATCATATACCTCACAACCAAGGGCCATCTGAAGAAGCGAATGTCAAACTGTTGAAGCTGTTCGGACCCTCAATCTCACGACATCAATCGCATGACTGCTTGCACATGGATATTGACACCTTCATTCCACTTAGAAAAGTGGCTGAAGAATAGAATGAGAGAATGAGAAATCTGAATGCACCATCATATTTGTGGCGTCGAATAGTGAAAAGTCAACTGTCCAAAATCTGAATTATGAGAAGTTGAGAATCTGGGGCTCAAGGAATCTTTCAGATTCCCCCTAAATTCCTCAAAGATTCTACTCCCTGGGTGGACTAGAAATCTGCAACTCCAAAGACAAATATAACTTCGTCGTTCCGATCCCTGTGGAAAACTATGCAAAACAACTGTAAACTTGACTATTTTCCGACATGGAAAAAAATTACCTCCCCAGGAAAATTGCAAGGATCATGGTTCCGCTCCTTGTTTTTGCAGCAATCATGGTTCCACCCTCATACTGAAAATGCCCAAAAAATTCATAACTCGAATGGAGATACAAACAAATCCATTGCATTCATGGCATCGAGAAGTGCTGAAACCATATAAAATTTGTCAAAATCTAACAAAGTGAAATTTCACCCCTCCTGCAAAACACTGCCTCAAACTACGTGCCAATATTTTGCCTCCTCTGTCTTGAAATCCGTGCATGCTCCTGATCCCTCCATTTTTCTAGGTGCACTGAGAAAATATTGGGTTTATATATAAACTTTCTGGGCAGATTAACCAAGGCTTTGGTTGGCACGTTGGTTGAAAATAATGATTTGTTGAGGAGGGGTCAGGTGGTCAAACCCCACCCCTCCAATTTTAATGCATTTCAAACAACATATATATTTTTTTAAATACCAATGCATTTTAGCTATTGGTGGGGGTCGGTTCCGCCTTGGGTGGCCCACCCCTTATACTCTGCCATTCGTTGCTTTGAATTGGCACATGGGTCGTATTAATGATGGGTCGTTGGTTTGATTTTGGGGCCACCCGCTTGGGGGTCGGCCACGTGGGCCAGGCGGGTTCGACCCCCACTGGTCCCATATTATACGTTATGTCCTAGAGGGGGGTGTGGGCTGGGTCCACCGGAGGTGGTCCTTCCTGACTCCATATATATGGTTAAGGCATAGGTGGTGGGGGTGGTGACCCACCACCACCCTTTTTTTTTTTAATAACAAAATTGTACATTTTTTGGAAACTCGTTTTTGATAGTAGGGGTCATTTTAACGAGGTCACAATTTGGCCCAGAATCTGGCTGGAGTTGGCCAGATTCCATCCATAGGAAAAAGTCCAAATTGCGTCTCCATTAACCTACCTAATCACCAAAAGTCAACCAAAACTTTGATTGCTTCTAACTTTCGCATACAAACTCGGATTGATGAACCATTCACACCGCTGTGATCAGGACGATGAGATCTACGCTCTGGCCCTAGTTTGAGCATAACATAGAGACTTTGATTTATAGAGACTTTGATTTTTGAACTTTCCTTAGTTCTCTTTGTCCTGTGTGTGTCTCTGGAGCCACCTCGATCAATCCTCCTCATTGAGGAGCTTTTGGTCCTCCAAAAGCATGAAAAATAATCTGCAACTTCTTTGTACCTTGTCTGCATCAAAAGCATCCTGAAAAGGTCTCGCTTCCATCTCTTTCACATTTTTTCTTTGGAGCCTTAAGCGATGAGCTAACACCTGCTACCTCTGCAACCTAGAGTACATTGTTTTGCAAATTACGTGCTTGACTTTTATGACCAACTAATGACCCAAACATCCCACACTTGCCACGAGTTTATAACACATACTCAATGGTCAAGTTTACATCAAGATGGATGCAAGACCTCAACTATGACAACAAGGCCAAGCTATCATTGTTGCTTCAACAAGTGATGGAAAACACATCATCATTGAAACACATGATTTACAAACATAGGACCAAACACTATTGTTTTGACCAGCGATGGAAACATAACATCACTTTCACAGTTTAACATGTGACACCAAATAAGACCAGACATCATTGTTGCTAAATAAGTGATGGAAAACAAATTATCACTTTTACATCTTAAAATGCAATAAATGATTTACAAAAGCACGACCATGAAATGACAACATGTCTAGAAACCATTTTTCACTTATCAAGGTGAATGGGTCACCTCCTTATGGTGGTTTTGCTTGTCGAACAACTACTTCACCTAGTTCACGTACCGATGCTTTGTCTTTAAGGTGCTACTCTGGATGGAGCCTCCAACAAGTGGCTTTTTAATGGCCACTTCTATCGCAATGACTGTAGTAGTTTTTCTTCCTCCATATCTTCCTAACCTGTTTCTTTTCATGTTGTTGAGCAGGTCTTTGACGCCTCATCCTTTTATGTGCTACCATTCTTTTCCAACACTTAGAAAATGTGTGGTTATGTAATCCAAAAAAGGTGCATGTTTTTCGATGCCATGTTTTACGTTCATTATTATCAACATGATCATAATTGAAATGAACATTTGAATGTTGAAACTGGTTATACCTTTCCTTGCTGTCTCTGGTGTAAGTATGGCGATGAGAGCTTGCCTCAACTCTTTCCTTGTAATGGAAACTGCCATGGGATGATGGGGATGTGTTCCCATCATTTTCTTTCCTCGACTATTTTGAAAATGTCTCAGAAGCATACGACACCTTCGAACATTCCACTTTGGTGTATCTCGAGCCTACAAAATGAGGTCTTTGCACAACCTCCAATGGTTGAGTTATGCATTGGTTATTAACACCAATTTCTTTTTCCTCCTCGTGTCTCGTCTTGGTAAGGAGCCTCATGTTTGTCCCTATAATTGGGATCTTCAAATATCCAACAGAAATCATACTATGTGATGATGAAACTGAAAGGAAATCAACATATTTTACCTCCTCTGTCGATTTGGAAAGAACTAATGAGGGTTTCTCATCATCTGTTGTTGGTGGTTTGCTAAATTTCGTGGCGCATTCCTCAACTTCCTTCCTGACATACCCAAGTCCTGTTCAACATGGTAATTCCTCTACTTTGATGGGATTGACAATGCCTTGGCCATTAATGCCCAAGCCTTTTCCTTCATACCCCATTTTCTTCAACAGTTTGGAGCCAATTCCCGTGATATGATTTTCAAAAATAGTCAAATCATCATCATGAAACATACATGAATTTGGAGAACTACTTTTTACCTCACATGGGTGATGCTATAGCTTTTCCAAGGCCTCGCCCTTTGCTTGCAGCTGTCGTAGAAAACTTTGTTTTTCCTCTTTCTCTTCATGTAGGCGCATCTTCAATTCAACGTTCTTTGTTTGAAGACTTTGCTTGTTGTGCTTCAATTCTTCCAGGGCCTCTTCTGTGGCTTGGAACTGAAGCTGCAATCACTCCTTTTCCTCTGTCTCTTTTTGTAGAGTTTCATACATTATTTCTACCCTTTTGGAAATGTTGAGCATGGTCTCATACATATCTTTTTCATCCTCTATCACTGCACATTCCATTGTTCACGTTGCAATTCACATCAACGCAAAGACCGCTCTGATACCACTTGATCTAGGTCCGAGTGTGACGAAGGGCCCTTCCAAGACCTTTTACTTTCATGATGTGTTAAATTGAATTTTTAAATGAACATAAATGAATACATCTGCATGCTGTAAAGAATAGGAACATGGTAATCATCAGCACATGAAAACATAAGATGTTGATAATGGAGTTCGTCCAGGAGGGACTACATCTCTGGGCCCCAGTGTCAAGATGGTGTAGGCTGCTGCCTTAAGCGCTGTCAATAGTGATGATGTACATAAGAGATGATGTTGCGATCATACAAGGAAAACATCCTCATACGGGAGTGGCTCTAAGAGGTGTCCCACTACAGGAACTCTCAGTGAAAAGACGCCTATCAGTATGACACAAAACTCATGCATGATGAGCACCTTGCCAAAATGGCATAAAAGGGACCTCAAAACAAACATGCATGGTGACACATGAGTATCCCATCAACATACAACAAAGGGATCTCAAAAAATAACATAATGAATCATGACAAAAAGTACATCACAAAGGCGATCCCGTGTCACATCAAGCAAAAATCATAAAAATAAGTAAGAAACAAGATCCCACATCAAACATCGACAAGGATCTATGCAGCACAATGCATAAAGAATAAGTACAAGAACACAACATATACCTCATAACCAAGGGCCATCTAAAGAAGCGGATGTCAAACTGCTGAAGCTGTTCGAACCCTCGATCTGACAACATCAATTGCATGACTACTCACACATGGATGTTGACGCTTGCATTCCACTTAGAAAAGTGGCCGAGGAATAGAATAAGAGAATGAGAAATCTGAATGCACCATCAGATTTGTGGCGTCAAATAGTGCAAAATCGACTGTTCAAAATCTGAATTCTAAGAAGTTGAGAATCTGGGGATCAAGGAATCTTTTAGATTCCCCCTAGATTCCTCAAAGATTTTGCGCCTTGGATGGACTAGAAATATGCAACTGCAAGGTGAATTTGATTTTTTCCATTGCGATCCCTGTGGAAAGCCATGCAAAACAACTGTAAACTTGACTATATTCTGACATGTAAAAAAATTACCTCCTTAAGAAAATTGCAAGGATCATGGTTCCGCTCCCTATTTTTGCAACGATCATGGTTCCACCCTCATACTGAAAATGACAAAAAAAATGTAGAACTTGGATAGAGACACGAACAGTGCCATTGTGTTCGTGGCATCGAGAAGTGCTGAAACCATATAAGATTTGTCAAAATTTGACAAAGTGAAATTTCACCCCTCCTCCAAAACGCTGCCTCAAACTGCATGCCAAGATTCTACCTCCTTTGTCTTGAAATTCGTTCCCACTCCTAGTTCCTCCATCTATCTGGGTGCACTAGGAAAATGTTGGGTTTATATATAAATTTTCTGGGCGAATTAACTAAGGCTTTGGTTGGCACGTTGGTTAAAAATAATGATTCATTGAGTAGGGGTCGGATGGTCAAACCTTGCCCCTCCAATTTTAATGCATTTCAAACGAAATATTTTTATTTTAAAATACTGGCATATTCTAATTGTTGGTTGGGGTTGGGTTCGCCTTTGGCACATGGGCTGTTAGTTTGGTTTTGGGGCCGCCCGCTTGGGGGCCAGTCACATGGGCTGGGCGGGTTCGACCTCTGCCGGTCCCATATTATATGTTATGTCTTGGAGGGGGGGTGTGTGCCAGGTCCACCAGAGGTGGCCCATGCCCACCCCATATATATGGTTAAGGCATAGGTGGTGGGGGTGCTGGCCCACCACCACCCTTTTTTTATTTTTTTTGGTATAATAACAAAACTGTGCATTTTATGGAAATTTGTTTTTGACCGTACTAGGGTCATTTTAACGAGGCCACAATTTGGCCTGGAATCTGGCCGGAGTTGGCTAGATTCTGTCTACTGGAAAAAGTCCAAATTGTGTCTCCATTAACATGCCCAGTCACCAAAAGTCAACCAAAGCTTTGACTACTTCTAACTTTCACATACGGAGTCGGATTGGTGAAGTGTTCACACCATTGTGATCAGGATGACAAGATCTACGCTTTGACCCTGGTTTGAGCATAATCTAGAGACTTTGATTTTTGAGCTTTCCTAAGTCCTCTTTGTCCTATTGTGTCTCTGGAGCCACCTGGATCACAGAAATAGCTACACATGTATGCGTAAGAAAACAGATACATATATCATTTAGAGTACTCAAGATATATGAAATACAATACAACATATGCATGAAATGTGTTGGCTCTATTATATTAAGAAGCGTAAGTTCCAGTCATACAATACATCCATATCCAACCACTAGTTCCAACAATGGAACGTTACAACCACAACTACCTACTCCTCCAAAGAGATATACTAGCTCTCTGTAGTGGAGAAGCCAAGGCTCTTTACAATACTGTCCAAGCTTTCTCTAAGATACTCCTACTGGAAGCTTGGCTAACCAAAAGCCTTTCCAATGAGTTATGAGGGACTATTTATAGCAAAGGGTGGGGTGGCCCTTGATACTCCCCTTTTTGACCATTCGTCTACCCTCATGACTCTTCAACTACTCTACGACTATTACATTCAACAATTGACACTTGAACTTCCACTTGACAAGACATTACATTACAATGCACATGTTCCCATGCGAGACAAAATGGCTTGAGTAATCAATGCAAGACATCACTAACACTCAAACTGTTGTAGTGAGACAAACTCTTTGACATCCTTGTGATCGTCGAAGGTGGTGAGATGATGCCAATCTTGTTCATCCATGATGGTTTTTGTGCACTCGATGGTGACATCTTACTGAAGTGACTTCTTGCCTTTGTTGCATCTGGGTGCACTGAAATGGCCCCTCCATCCAACTCGTCCGATATCATGCACATAGTCGTCCTAGTGTAACTCAGCTAGCAACATGTTGATGCATAGTGTCTATGCTGATCTCCAAGCATGTGCTGGTGATTGTGCACATCAAATTGTCAAAATACACGTACAACTCTAGTCAAACTTGCTTATTTCCTTCACCTTGGTGAGTGTGCCAAATGGGTGGGATCACATGCATGCACACAATGACATGAATGTTGATGAATTCCCTTGCATGTGATCAACAACAGTACTCACCTTGTCTACTTCGTGCCAGTTGCTCGGATGGATCTCTAACTTCTGTGGGCTCAGTTTCATCTGTCTGTGCATGTTGCGCCCCTATTGCAACTCATTCTCTCGTCTGTGCAGCTACTATTGTTCCTTGAGTTGCTGCTTCATCACATGAAACTCCTTCTTTGTTCTCTTCTCTGCCTTCACACGATCTTCGTGTCGCGTCGTCACCTCATAGCCTCAATCTCCAAAGCTGCTTTCATCATGAGTGGATCTACTTTGAACTTGCATCTTGGCTATGCCTCTATGTTGTCAACAACCTTCCTCTTGCATTTGTCACGTGCATGCATGCTTCCTTTTACTACTTCTGATGGTGCGGCTCGTTGTGGTGCCATTTCCATTCATCTTGATATCCTTGTCCATGAACAATTTGATGTCTTCGTGGATAAGCAAGTTCATAGACACTTGATTGACTGCATCCCCAGTTGCACCCTTAACGGTGTCTTTGACTTTGCTCTCCTAGAAGCCATTGTACCTATGCTACTAGGAGGATGATAAATACCTGTGATTCCTGGAGACACAAAAACACTCATGGAAAGCAATATGTCAGTCGAAAACCAAAAAAAACTTGAGGACTAACTTGCAACAAACCTGCGTGGTTGATCGTGAAGGTTGTGCAATTTCCGCCAGGAGCTAGGGAGACTGACTGCCAAAACTGTACAAGGCATAGTCTGGGTTGTCAGGAGGTTGACTGACTATTGGAACTACACAATGCACAGTCCAGCCTAGCCTGCTAAGGACTGAAACTGCACAACGCGTAATTTCAATCAGTAATGACATGCAACTAGCAAACCGCATTGCATAGTTTCTGTGGCCAACAGGACACTACATCCAAGAATTTTACAATGAAAGCATGGAGGTCAATGCTGGGCTATAAATGTGTAGTTTATGGAGGGAAGGTAGAGCCTTCGCTTCTGGAAATGTGTAGTTCTAGCTAGGCAAGACACAGTCTGGGCCAAGGCAGCCTAGACTGGCCGATGGGTGACTGAAAACATGAGAAGTATAAATTCATGATGAGATGAGTGCAAACAAGAGTGAATGATCATACATGCAAACAACAAGTGTAGGGTTTAGAAAATGGGTGTTGGGCTAATTTATTGACCAAATTAATACAAGTATTTAATTATCAATCCGGGTTTGTAAAACTTGGAGCCAAATCTACTGTATATGGACATCAGATATAATCAAGTTTAGAAGATAAAATTTGGAGATTTAAAGAAGTAAATATTACAAATATAAACCTATTTTAACAATTTCTACTTCATTTATGTAATATATGAGGGAAGAGGCTCCTAACTTAGGAGAACCAGGTTGTTCTTCCCTATAATACCACTTTCATGAAGATAAACATAAGAGCACTAATTAACAATGGCTTATGATGCAGAATATGTAAAAGAAGAGGCTCCTAACTAGGGAGGTCCAGATTGTCCTTCTTCATAATCCTACTATATCACAATCACCATTGCTTCAAACCAGAAATGCAGAAATAACTTCAAATGAGAAATGGAGAATGAAATTCAGTTTTAGTTCAAGATCAAATAGAAGGAGAATTTAACTTAAATTCCTTTGTTTCCCCTCATATGTAGATTAGAATTAAACCAATATTCATTCAGCAATCATCACACCTCTAAATACATTTGAAACAAAAGCTAGTCTATGAAAACTATGAAAATTGAACCAAGAAGTGTACTTAGCTTGGTGTGGGGGCCTGTTGTGCCCTACAAAAACCCCCCATTTCATATCAAGATTATCCCAAAACCATAATATGAAATGGGTCACTTTTTAATTTTGGTTTTAAAACATTACCCAAAAATCCTTTTCAATAAACCAATCAAAAGTCTTACCATAAATAATTAACCTTTTGTCATTGCGATAAAGTGATCGCAAGATCGCATATCGCAATGACAAAGGGAACACAACTTGAGGAGATATTGGTTTACTCCGATGCGAAATCGCTATCGGGTATCGGCAATAAATGAATTAACGCAATTAAAGCCCCCTTGCTATGATGCGATGCGATATCGCTATCGGCAATCGATGATAATGATTTAACACAATAAAGCTCCCTCTTGCTCCAATGCAATGCGATATCGCTATCGGCAATCGGCAATCGACTATGAACGCCTTTTTAACTGCCCCACTCGCTACTCCCGACGCGATGCGATATCGCTATCGGCGATCGGGGATTCCAAATGGAACCAAAACAATGATTTATGATTTCCCTTGACGCCCGATTGCGATAAAGGCAAAAGCACAGTTTTCAAAGAAAATCTTAAAAGAGGTTTAATACGATTTATTCGTATTTAAGGCCTTATCTTTCGAAAAGCCATTCATCCGCGCTCAACCGCAAAAACGCCCAAGGCATGCTTCAAATAAATCATTCATCCATTAATCGAATTGACGGATTGACAGGTCTTAAATGGCCATTTAATGAAACAGTAAGCCTGCGATCTGTTTACAAATTTTATTCGAGGCCACCTTAAGTCAATCGTTCGCCATGAATTTATCAATATATATCTCAGTCTATTCGATTTATGCTATCATTTCCTGTATTACGCCCATCATCGTCTCTATGCAAAATTATTCTGCAGAAACAGATTTAACCAGAATGGGGAAGAAGTCCAAGAAAACCACAATGGCTTCCGCTTCGCCGGCCATAGGGCAACTTGTTGTTGATCCAAGCAATAAAAAGAAAGGGCTCATATCGGACACTACATGCCTAGTACTTACCAGAGCTACTTGGCAAGGCACATATAATCGGATCGAAGCCGAAGACCCGAGGGTGACAGCAATACAAGTTTCAGCGGACAGCACCAGCAAATCCGAGGCTAATCTGAGTGATTTAGCCAACTCTTTTTTTCATCGAATAGCGGCCCGGGAGCAAATACTCCCATATACAGATGTAGTAAGATGGGCGATTCAGGAAATCCCAATTACCGACAGAACTTTCAGCACCACAGATGGGAGAATTTTCGGTTCTTTTTGAGCCGAGGATCTAAGGAAAATGTATCATTTGCCGGAGGCAGAGAAGAAGTATAACACGACATTCCTGGAGAAATTTCGAGCTGAGAATGAGACTGAATCCGAGCCCATTCGGGGTTGGAGACAAAATCCGACAAAGCACAAACACAAATCTTCGGGTAAGTACTCGGTCGATTCTCTATGCTCTCCTTATTGCTATGCTAGGATAATGATGTACAGATTGTGGGGATTACATGACTCCGCCAATTTTTCAATAGAAATGGTCCCCTTAATGGAGGCGGCATGTAGTGGCGAAATAATGGATTGGGCAGATATACTATCCGATAAGTTAGCATCTGCAATTCTTGATTTTAGATTCAAGTCTCGCGCCACTGAGAGGTTCATTCCCCCATTTTACTACAGTGCTTATGTATTAGATGTTTTATGTTTTAATTCTGAATTTCCTATGCTCAGATGGAGGTGGACGTCGCAAGACCTCACACCCGTCCACATATACCATCAAAAGTTATGGAAGACCAACTACAAACACCATTTGTATCAAATCTGCAACGATTTCATGTTGCCTATTCATTATTCCATTTTCAATAAGCCTGCCCCTAAGATTTCCTACCAAGCAGGGGTGGATTTAACTTCCATAGGGAGTTGGTTTGGGGAGGAAAAGTTCACCTATATCAGAGTTTTTGGCAGTCAAGCCAAGCCCCAGGTTCTTCCTCTATACATCCCTGATAAACTACTGGCCAGGGAAATAGCCTATCAAATCAACGCCGATGGGGTTACACAAACTCTGAAGAAATATAAGAAGCACGTCTGACCCTCTTTTCCTTTGAGAATTGGTATCTACACTCTGCATGATCTCAAACATGTAGAGAAAGAAGCTGAGAAAATAAATTCAGTGACCCTGGCAACTCTACCGAGCAGGCGATTCGATCCGAACAAAGTCGTCTGCAATGCACTCGACCAGGCCAAATTGGCCAAATTCGAGCATAAAGAAGACAAATTTGAGGACTTTTTCGCATCGGCCGAGTCGCTGTATCAATTTAAATCGCTCGCCATACTTGAATACAACAATGAGGGGCTGGTCGAATTCAACAGACTTAGAGAGCAGAGGTTGCAAACTCTGCCTCTAGACCTATTAGCGACGACTCCAACAACAGAATCAAGCGAGCCTGAGCAGCGACTTGATAAAGAACCTCCTATTACATCAAAGAAGCAGGAGGAAGTGCATGAGCAGAGACAAGAAGAAATACAGGCGAAATTGCAGAGACGGGAAGAGACCCAGGTGAAAATGCAAGAACAGAGCAGTTCAAAAGTAAATGAAGATACACAGATTGATCCGAAATTGCTCCAGGAATGGCAGCAATTTGATTTGATTATCAGCAATCTAGAATGCTCTAAAGATGAAGAGATTTCAAAAGAGGGAAACACACAGGAGGCGACTTCAAAGTAGGTTTCGGGTGAAACCAACGACCCACCCAAATTAAAGGAAGCGGAAATAATCCCAAAGGATCCATCGGACGAAATCATTTTGCAGATTGAAGAGATTCCTCCCTTAGATGTCTTCTATAGCCCTAAGCATAAAGCTGTAGTGAAACGACAGAGGAAGAGGATAAGGACTGATCAACCTTCTTTATTCCCAGAACTAATAGTAACAGGCAATGTGGTACAGAAAGAAGAATTTGACCCCTCCGATGACTTGACAAAGCTATCGCAATATGCTGGAGCTTATTCGGAGGTGAAATTAGATAAAGCATCAGAGGTGAGAAACTTATTAAATACAAAATATTAGGACATATTTTCGCTACAGGCACAATTATCGGAAGCGCAGCAGAAGGCAGAGCAGGCAGAACAGCAATTGCTAGTACAGCAACAAATAAACAATCAGTTGACTAAGCAATTGCAGGAAGAAAAACAAAGGATTGATGATAGTGCAGTCCAAAAGCAAAAGGAGCTATCGGCAGCATTGGCGCAACTAAAAACATCAACTGAGGAAATGATAAAATCCAAAGATGAGCAGATCGCTCAATTATCAGCTCAACTTGAGCAAACGAAAAAGCTCCCGCAGGTAGATGAGTTTAAAGTAGAGGCATTTCAATTAAACAAAGGATTGATAAATCAAATGAAGCTCTTGCGTCAACAAATCACCCAAGCAGAACCATTGTGCGACTTAGTGGCATCCATAAGTGAAAAAGTAGAAAAGGAAAGGATAGATTTGGATCAAGCTGAAGAAACATTGACAAATTTTCTGGAGTGGCAAGATTCCGATCAGGGACAGGCGGCTAACCTACCAAGGATTCTGGAATCAAACAAAGAAATATTATTCACAGAATGGCAATCTCAGTTAATGAAGGCAGAAAGAGCGATTTTAAGATGCAAGGCAACCACTAGTAATTTGGTTGAATTGGTAAATAATACTCTTTACTTGTCT
>APFE030926278.1:44806-63899 GCA_000404065.3 Pinus taeda | reverse complement strand
AAAAAAAAAAAAAATTAGAAACATTTGTAGGTGTTCAAAATGATGTTCCTGCAATTTTGCGTGACCACACTTCCTGCGCTAGTTAAATCTTTCTCTAAAAATAGAGTGTCTGCTGGACTCTTTATTTTCTTAAACTGATTTCAAGAAAACCTAAAACGAAAACTGCTATAAAAACTAAATTGCACGGATGGTGTTATTACTTGGATAAAACAGCTAACTTTCAAAATTTCCAAAAGAATATTTCGCAGGCATCCTTGATCAGAAGTTACACATTAAAATACTCATTGTAAATGTGAGTGACATGATTTAAAAGCATGGTGTTAAAAGTAGACATATTAATACCTTCCCATAGTGACCATTTTACCATTATCCATGTATAGTTGAAGCTCCTCTTTCCTGGGCATAGTGAATTACTTGCACTAAGGGTCCCCACTCCCATAAAAGTCATTCCAAAAAGATAGAACTCCAAGGTATAACAACAAAAGGATTTTAAAGCCATTGTCAAAGAGATTGATATTGAGTTAACCAAAAGCAAAAACAACCAAGTAAATTATATTGTAGAGTCAACTTTAATATCACAAGCATGGTCCTTCTGCCAGCAGGCGTCCATAGCCTCGACAGGGATACCTTTTAACCTTATGAATTCTTTTGTCCCACCTATTAGGTATAGATTTAGAGTCATTTAAGAACATCGACTTTTTTTCTTTTTATAAGTTAATTGAGGGCCGTTTTCCTGGCTTGGTAACCAACCATCGACAGTGCCATTCACGAGAACTAACAAGAATGAACGAGACGGCTCACGATGAGACCTTTCATCTTCCAATTTTTCAACTAAAAGCCATTACCTTGGCTTGGCGACCGGTGCAATAATGTCATTCTCCTTAGGACCCATGATCATAGTAGGTCGGCTTGCAATGAGACCTCCTATCCTCAATTAATTCGTTTATGTTTTTAGAAAAAAACTCTAATTATGATTAACCTCGAATGGGTTACTTAATAGGTGGGGAAGCAAATATACTCCTTAAGAGTGCAGGATGGCATGAAAAGGTTTTAATTACTATTCTTTATCGGTTGGTCATGCTACCCTAAGAACTTATTTAAAAAAAACATCTCAGATAATGACCAAAAATATTCCTCGAGTTGATCATGTCAAGGTTGTTTATGAAAGCTTATTAGAGTTTTGTAGGCGTGGTCCACCATAGGAGGTTTTTAACTGGTCCCTTAGAAGAGGAATTTGAAAAGATTTTCTGGATGATAGTTTGTTAGAATAGGAAAAATATTACATGTAACTTAAAAAAGTATCCTTGATTGACATGTTTATCAACAATCAAAGTCACTTTAAGTGTAAATTTCTTCTGACAAATCTTACCATGAGAGTGCATGATTATAGAAATTTCAAAAGTTTAGCTTTTAGGGAATCACAAGCTCATGAGTGTTGTTATGCATTTTTATTCATTATTCTCCCATTATCCTACCCTATTTTTAAAGAAAGAAATATCACCTTTAAGTGAAGGCATACTTCCAATGAAGCAATGTGCATAACAAAATACTAAATATACTCACACTCAAGTTTAAAATGCAAACTTTAACACATATAAAAGCATGAGAAACCAACTTACTTACTTGATATGGTACCAATAGTTTTTGAATGATGAGGGAATGGGGTGTACTAACAATTGTTTGGAACCAGGATTCAATAGGACACACATATTCATGGTTCTTCAACTTGTATAGGTCTTCCACAGCTTGAAGATTTATCTCTTTAGATTGACAAGGATGGTTAAGGGAAACTCTAGGGTTTTCTTCTTTGTGAACTTCAACAACAGTTTTCGAGCAAGTTCCAATTATGGATTGCTTCTCTAATGGTTTATGGATTAAAGTTTCTTCCCGACGTAAATGTTGTGTCGTAATAGGGGAAGTTTATGGATTCACTCCTCTCCCCTCTCTAAAAGATATGACATTACATTTGATAGGGGAGTGAGTAAGAAAAATAGGTGTTCTAAATTGATGTGCAACTTGATTGTTGAAATTAGGGTTTGGTTGCACAAATGGTTGGGACCATAGAGATGGATAACATGGTGGTACATTGGACGGGAACTGCAACTGTTGTGGCTCAGTTAATGGAATTTTCATGGGGAATTTCCCTAGATAGGAGGCTTCAAACCATCCTTGAGGCCGCGGGAATATCTGGCTCCAGGGAGAGGGGTATTATGGGAATATGGTGGGGTATTGAATCAAAGGAGGATTATAAGTCTGCCATGGAACTGTGGGGTTGTACATGTGTTGAAGAAACTTTTCGGGACAATAAATATTACTCCAAGTATTAAATGATGATGAGTTTTGAGTTATACCTGGCGGACGATTTATTTCCTTACCTAATTTTTTAAATACCTGTTGAAACCCAGATAGTGATGGGAAATAATTTGTTGAATGATCCTCCTTACACTGCTTTTGTTCTTCCTACAAATCATCCAATTGTAAATTTAGAAAATATTTTGTAGCTCCTATTTTTGCAGTAGATTCCAAAAATTGAGAAGAAAGTTCTCTAGAATTCTTACCGATCTTGGAGATTCATCTTGAATAACTAATGCATAATTTACAAACATCATCATGTTGTAAGTGATAAACATCACCTGCTCCTATCAGATTTAAAGGTTCTAAAAATTCATCTTTGATTCCTTTGAGTAGGAGTGTTTTCAAGGTCTCTTTTACCAAATTCTTATGTTTTGATTTTTGGATGTTGTGTCTAAATCGCTCCACATAATCCTTCAAGATTTCATTTTCCCTTTGTTTATTCCAAAAATATCTTCATCGACCTGGAAATAGTCTTGATATTTCTCCAAGAATACATTCTTCATGTCTTCCCATGTTTGAATGCAATTCCCACCAGGGCTCATGAACCATCGGAGAGTTGTTCCTTTAAGAGTAAGATGAAACACTTGCAACACTTGAGAATTAGTACAATATCCATATCCTCTACAAATTAGTTCAAACTCAAACAAGAATGTATCTGGATCTTCATTTTCCAAACCATGAAATTTTGGTAGTGCAGATGGGGGAATATTATGCATTTGAGCCTCTCCTAGATCTTTGATAGGAAATTCAAAAGTAACAATGTTTTCCATTTCTTACCAAACTAAAAGAGGTTCTCCATGTACTACTTTGAGACTCCTTCTTTGAATGTTCCTAGAAACTAATCAATGAAATAGGTGCATTGAATGATTCATATTAGCCTCAAAACTCTTCACTAAAAAAAATGCCTCGAAATACCATTTCTTTATCTTTACAAGCTAGTTGGTATATATTGTTAGCATGGGGTTGAATGGACAAAAGGGGGTGGGGTGGGGTGTGGTTCTTACAGCACCGAAGAAATGGAAAAAAACTTAAAAAGAATGCAGGAAAGAAACAAATTCAAAGAATAAATTCAAAGTAAATAAAATTTGCAAAAAAACTAGGTAAAGAGAGAACCAAACTGTAGCAAGTTACCAAGGTCAATCCCCTATGCGCCTCCCCGACAACGGAGCAAAAATGTTGGGTGTAGTATAGGGATTATAAATATACCAACATTTAATTTTTCAATCCGGAAAGTTCGTGAACTTAGAGATGCAGCACTGGAAATGCCAGAGAAAGCCCCTATCAACCTGCAAAATAAATGTTAGTCTATCTTGCATATTAATCTCCTCAATAAATGAAATCCTACACTAAAGAGAATTCAAGAAAACATCAATCTAGGCAATAAAAATCATACAGGAAATACAAGCAATCAATGTGAAAGGAAATTTTAATTACAAGCGAACATAATGGAAAACTGAACTAGAAATAAAGCAGTGCCGACATAATAACAAAAAGACTGTAAATGTTGGAATCAATTTAAAACCATTCTACTTGAACTAGTTCTGCCTGCACTAATTCTTCCTGTACTAATTCGGTGTAAAGTTAACTTGAAAGCTTTAGCAACATAACAAGGAAATTTACTGTGTAAATGAACTCATGAAAGAAATTCGATTAATATGAATTTCTCGCCTTCCTTATCCTGAAAATAAATAATGGAGAACTGTCCAGAAGTTAAAGGAAAGTAAATATTATTGTTCGCAATTTGTTCTCATTATTATCGGCTCCACGACATACAACTAACATATGGTTTTTTGTAAGCATTGTTTAAATGAATATGTCAGTACCTTAAAACCATAATCACTCACATTGTTTTCATGTTCTAGAATATAAATCAATTACAGTTTATCAATGCATAAGCAGATATTGCAAATAAGAACTACTGGAGGAATATCCCAAGTGTAAGCACAAATCTCAAGGACATGAATAATTTCTTAATGCAGCAGATCAATGAAGTTTAGAGCTGAGAGGAAAACGTTGCAGCAAATTAAATGACATTAATTGAAGGAAGAAAGAAATTGTAAATAAATCAAATTCACACAACAAACAAACAAGAATTGAAATTATATCTAGCTTAAAAGATGAGAGGAGTGTTGAGTTGGTCTAGCGGCCAACCCAGCCAACTCACACCCTCTTTGAGTGCCTGGTTCACACAGAAATCGAATTCATAAGATGTAATAGATAATTAAACATAACATGCTAGGAAATTTCTTCAATTGATTACTTAAAATAGTGTTTACATTATGCAGACATCAGTCAAGTCGAGCAAGACCAGAGGAGTGATCCACAGCTGATGAATTGCATGAGGCTACATTGGGACAACTCCTCTTCCCTTCTGCGCGTTCCTCTCCTACGCACTATTCCTAGATGGATCGCTGTCTAATTAATTAACTAATTGATTGACTAATCATTCTTTATCCTGGCAATCTGTTATATAGAATTAAATTACAAACTGGGTCTTTTTAATTAGTTGATTAGCGGATCTCAAAAATTTTCTATGATGAAGTTGATTTACAACTGAATGTCGAAATTGGGATGATTTTGGCAAATCGTTCCTCTTTTCTTGGAATAGTGTTGTTGTTGGACTCCACGTAGGATGGGTGCTACGCTGCATCATAACCACGTGGCGTAGATGAGGATAGGGCATTGTGTTGACTCCAACGTTAATGTGGCTGATCTAATAATTCATACACGACGAAAAATTTATCTCTCAGAGACTCAACTCCCCAAAGATAATGCTTGAACACGTCCATGACCCGGTGAAGAAAGAGCAGTAGGCTGGCCGCATTGTAATCTTGTCTTGAAGCCTTTCCTTCACTACTTCTGCTTCATTAAGATCCAGACTTCTCTGAATTCGAGTCTTAATAGCATTTTCCATTAAATGGCAGCCCTCCTTGAACTTCTCAAGAAAACTACCTACCAATTGGTCTGCACAAATAAACATTGTTATGTTGAATGAACATGTGAGTAATTATCCTCTATGTACTCAATCACAATAACAATGTGTTCAAATGAAAGTCCCAGCAAAGCGTTGCCGGCCAGAACAGTAGTCGTTTTCCCTTTCATTTTCTCAAAGTTAGTTGTATCCATCACCAATTTTCGTTGGATTACGGACAATGTTTCTAGTATTTTCACCACATGAGTCGTGGGCATGACTAATTCCACACTGCCCCCGACAAGTTCGTAGCATGAAATGCACAGTATTAAAGGCATGAAATTTCTGTCATGACAATAATTCAACACATCCCTAATGCTTGCCACTTCAGGTATGTCGTGTCCAACTTTGGCACATCATCACCATCTACAAAACATTGCAATAGTGTCCTTGGTGGTAACCGTTTCGATATGAAATATGTGACCATGCTACAATGTGTTGAGACTGGTAATTAGAGGTTTATAACCACTGAAAATAGTCCCTTTCCTGCAACAATCAATAATGCGCAGAGATAGAAGAAACATTATCATAGGATTGCTGATAACATTTTCCACAATTCGAGCCCTATGAATTGGAGGGTTTGAGTATAGGTACAAAGAATGTAAGTTCAGTCTAGGAATCCTTCAGAGTGCAGGAAACCCATTGTAACTAGTGCAAGAATCCTAATGCATGGTGCAGGCAGGTAAGTGAAATGGTGCAGGCATGTGAATGCACTGGTGCAAGCACATCCCAAAGTATAATAAAACCAATTTTATTCCTGCAACATACAAGCCTTAAATAAACTCTCATTAATGCTATTTTAATCCTGTTAAAACAAAGAAGTAACAAATACTCCTAGAAAATAATCATTTAGTCAATTGACAGTATTAGAGAAATGAATAAAAATAAGACAAAACTGAGACCCAACAAAATGAGTAGTCCAAACCTTCGTCCCTTCAAACCCAGCTACATAGAATTTAATCATCACTTGCAATGAGCAAGCAGTTCAAACCTTCGTCCCTTCAGAGGTTATATAGAGCCTATCTTCATTTAATCCTACTAAATCTAATAAAAATGAGTGCAATATTATTGCAATCTTTAGAGTTGTTGTGACTATTAAGGCTCTTATTTTCCCTGTTGATGAGGAAAGCATATTCTTGCAGTTTGGATATCCAAACTAATGGAAGACAAAGCATATAGCAAGTTTCACTAGTGACCAAAGATGACAGTCAAGCATCATATACCAATCTCTGCTTTGATTCCAAACACAACTAGAAACTTTACGGATTGAAGCTTTTAAAGGTTGGATGATGAATTGCAACCACATCAATTCATTAACAACTGAGAGCATAGAACCAAATCCCAACTGTTGTGGTTCCAAAAGTAGCTAGAAAAAATCTTAAATAAAGCTTTCCTATCGAGATTTGATGCCCAATTGCAGCCGCATCGGCATCTTGACAGATTGAGAAGGAAGTTGAATCATTTTCTTTAACAAGGTTTCCATTTTAGTAATCTTGCAAGCTAGCTTGTTAACTTACACAACCATATGCACATTAGGCTTCAATGGATTGGGTTAAGGAATTCCAATGAGAAATGGGATGGATTATAGACAATGAGGAGCCTCTTCCCCCTCAAAGGCTTGACCTTTGCATATGCCTCTAAACACTGTGACGAGCTATTGCCTCATTAAACTCCAATCCTCAAGAATTTTTCCCTTGATGAAGATAGAGATGGCATCAAAATAGAGGTCTTATCATGAAATGCATCAAATACCATTCAAAAGTAAAATCTTGTAATCTCCTCATACATAAATACGTTCTAGGAAAAATTGTGTTTAGGACAGATAAACAGAAAGTCTCTACATTAAAATACATGGTATTAAACAACATTTTCCAACATGTGTTTTCCTGTTATACTAAAATAATACCCAACACAAAATCAAAAAAGCTAAAAGATATTATGAACCTGATGTTAACTTACAAGCAACAAGCTCTTGGATTTTCCATCACAGGTTATATCTTTGGTTAGAAAACAATAGTGGGAACACGAATAGGATTAAGTGATCATCATTGCAAATTCTAGCAATAATGAAAATAAGTTGCTTATTGTTCTAAGAATGCAACCCAACTATTGTAGTTGATGCTTTCAAGAGCAGATGTTAAAGTAATTGGTGATCAATAATAACTCCTACAACTAATGTTTCTTAATCTAAAAGTACATAAAACTTTGTGATTTCTTATTTTATTTGCGGTTGATGCTTTCCCTTGTTTTTCATGTTAGTAACAAAGTGTTATTTTCTATCTACAACCAATAGGCATTTTAAGAACCAACAAACAAATCCAAAATTAAGAAATATAATTAATCAATAGCTAAGTAAACAAAGAGGAGGCCAAAAAACTTACCAAATGTGGGGATTTGGATGTCCTTCCTTCCAATCAAATTCAACAACAAAAATCTATAAAACCACCTCATAATTGCTTCATAAGGTTTCATTATACTCATCTGCAATTGGATTCACTCCATCAAATATTATGTAGATTGTAATCAGGTTTGAATAATTCAAGTATTTTCTTTCCGTTTTTTAAATCTTCCATTAATTTATAGTATAAACTACAATTTTTTCCTTTATTTCTTTATGTTATCTTTAATCCTCCAGATCTTCCATTAATTTACCATATGAAAAAATTGTGTGTGAAATTTAGTTTATGTGTGTTAAATTATAGACAAAAAATCATAGCATTTGAGTCAACAGAGAACAAATTAATCATGCCCAACATTTAATTTAGCTTATGTGTGTGAAATTCGGCTTTTGTGTGTGAAATTGCAGACAAAAAACCATAGCATCTGAGTCAACTGAGACAAAACAGTAATCATGCCCAATAAAGAGAACAAAGACAAAAATACTAGAGCATCTGAGTCAAAAGACATAGGCTCGGTATTTCTATCAAACACATAGGCCTGATATTTTTTTCAAATAATGTTGAAGCCCAGTCTTGCCATAATGCAAAAGTCTAATGTATAAGGCAGTGAAATAGGCCTTGTGTTCCATACTTGTTGAATTGTGAGTATGGATTAGATCACCTTTGAAAGGTGTTTTTCATCAATAGAGTCAAACTTGCAAGTTTGTCTTTGTGACCCACCAAAGGTGCCAAATTCACTCATTCTCTCCACTCCAAGCATTTTTCTCTCCCACAATGAATGCAAGCCACAATCTGAGATAAGGATATCGATGGCATCATAACATTTAAATATTGCCAAGCTTTATTTTTTCACAATGCAACAAGCAACTATGGTTTCATATCATTGATTGTTACAACATCTTCTCCAGCCCAAGAAGCACCTATACATGCTCATTTTTTCATTTTTTCTCTTGTTAGGGTTTTAGGGTTTATAGGTAATGTTTTTCGACTTGTTTCACTCTCTTCTTCTTCTTCTTCTTCTTCTTCTTTTGGTGTTTTTTTCAGGAATTGTAAGGCTACATTATAACAACCATAAACTAGATAATACCATAAATTAAAAATTTTAGACAAAATTCTGCTTCTATATGTGAAATTGCAAACAAAAAAACATAGCATCTGAGTCAATAGAGACAACAAATTAATCATTCCAAACAAAGATAACAAAGACAAAAATACTAGAGCATCTGAGTCAAAACACATAGGCCTGATCATTCCTTAATCACAACAATTTGGCATCTTGTATGCAATAACGTGGATGTTTGATCATGTCATGCCTCTAAGAAAAAATGAACAAAATTGTTTCAAAATCGCTTGGAAGTTTTTGGTCTATTTTAAAAGGAAATTGTAGTATGTTAGTTTTCAGTTAGTTGAGACACAAATGGAAAATGAACACAAGGTAGTTACAATCGAGGAGACATATTCACAACTACTAAGGAATTCAGTTCTGTATGAGCAACAAAAGCCTCTTCCATTGCAAGATGTCAAAGCTTTAGTTATCAATTTAAAGGAGGCATGGAGGAAATTGTTATGGGTAATCCCCTCTAAAACTTCTATATCTGAGAAGACTAATCATTCTGAATCAAATCAAAGGATATTTTCATTACAATCTATCAGAAGACTAATCATTCTGAATCAAATCAAAGGAGATTTCTATTACAATCTATCAGAAGACTAATCATTCTGAATCAAATAAAAGGATATTTCCATTACAATATATCAAAAGAATAATCATACTGAATCAGATCAAAGGATATTACCATTATAATATATCCAAAGAGAGAGTCAACATTTTAGCAACTAAACTCGTGGCATAATTGCATAATTGGAAGCAGTTGTAGCTGACAATGTAGAGAACTGGAGTGTTTTAAGATACTGTCAAACACTGCAACTTTTAGTCACCATTTTCAGTGACCTTAATAGAAAATGAATTTAAAACTTATTTCAATTAACCAGCACCTATTGCTAGCATTTGTAAGGAGACAATTTCTAGTACCCTTCCCTTTTTTTCTGAGGTTGATCGGGATATTATGGATTTGATACCCTGCTCAGGATACATGATTACGTTCAAGCTAAATTTAGGCTTGATATTTCTATTAAACACATAGGCCTAATATTTCTATCAAATTAAGTCTTGATATATGTGGATGGAGATTCAAGTCGATGCAAACACATAAATTTCTTATTCAAATATATGCAGGTTGCAAGTATTAATTAACATGTTCATATTTAAATTTTAGGAAATAAATAACACTGAGTGTCTATTATGCATGTTGAAATTATTTATTACCCTTTTCATATTTAAAGTTCTTATTCAAATAATATTGAGTTTCTATTGTTGAAACAACTTTCACTACCATAAATTAATTTAAACAATATTTGTGTCGTTGCAGCCATGCCAAGATTTTCAATTGCAAATCGTATAAGGAGCAGGAGGAGGCAAGGGACCAAGGGTGCCCAATTGAAATGCACTTCATTGAAAGAGGAAACGGTCGATGATGTCAATGATGCCAATGCTCCATGAAATGATGTTGAGAATGCCCATGTGGTGGCAGATCCTGCTGTCCAACCATCTACCACAGATCCACCCTCAACCACAATACAAGGTGCAAGCTCAACGAAGAAGATCAATGCCATAATATGGTGGACAAAGGACGACATGCTAGGTGCAATTGATGACATAGAGTTCAGGGGATATTCAATATGTGTATCTGCAAAAAAACATGGAATTTCAACCCCAAGTATACATTATTGGATTAATGGGCTCACTCATACAAAGTGTAGAGGGTCTGTTACTATTATGACTGAAGAGGAGGAGGTCGAGGTGGTTTTGTGGTGTAAGGAGATGACCCAAATGGGACATGGGTTAGAGTTGATACAACTCATATCCAAAGTAGCTCAAATCTATCATGGGAGGACAAACCCCTTCAAATATGGGTTTCTTGGCAAATCTTGGGGGAGTGGGTTTAAATAAACGCATCCATATCTTCTCTTACGAACAAAGGAGGGTCTTTAAAGAGACAAGGCTTTAAATTTACACCCTGCAATTGTGTCTAAGTTCTATGGCACCCTTTCCCATGCATATGAGAAACACTCTTATGCCCCAAACCATATCTATAACTATGAGGAAACAAGCTTATAGGTTGGAAGGAATTGTGGCATGCGGGTAATTGCCAAGAGAGGGAGCAGAAATGTGCCAAAAAAAATTCCTAGGAGCATGGAGTGGATCACTATAATTTGTTGTGTCAATGCAACTGGTTCTTCAATCCCAAGTTTTTATTTATTCAAAGGAAAAACACAACTTAAAAACTATATACAAAATTGTGAACCATGTGCATGCATGGATGACAAAGGAACTCTTATGGAGTTGGATTTTTCACTTTGCTGCATCCGTGTCAAGTGGCGTCTCACCTGAAAATAGACACCTACTAATTAGATGGCCATGGAAGCCACATGGTTGTCCATAAAATCGAGGAGGCCAACCATTTAAGCATTGACCTATTAACACTACCATCTCATACCACTCACATATTTCAACCCCTTTATGTCAATGTGTTTGGGCCTTTCAAGAACTATTTCAGGGTAGAGTGAGCTTCATGGATGGCAAAGAATCTAGGGGTGGAGGTAAAAAGATTTGAGCTAGAAGAGATTGCAATTAAATCATTTAAAAGGGATCTAACACCTTCTAATATCAAGATTGGATTTAGGAGGACTGGAATTTGGCCATTGAATGTTGATGCTCTTATTAATGATACTAGTTGCAGCCAGACATTTGTTGTGGAAGGTCAGGAGGCAGAGGACTTACATGACCAAGTTGATTCCCAAGAAGATGTGGATTGGCGGGAGATTATATTGTTGCTAAAGGTACGATATCCCTATCTCAAAGGAACTTCTATGATGATGAAAATGCATGTGAGACACAATTCAGTAATGAACCAAATGTCAATAACATGGAGGCTGCAACACCCACTGAAGCACCTACTAATTTTGCATGTGATATTCCAAATGAGGTAGTTGATCAGGAAAATGACAATGAAAATGTGGTTTCAAATGTAATAAGAATAAAAAATGGTCAATTGAGCATATCAACCCAAGTAACCCCACCATCATGGTTGGTAGAGGCCATGATGAATAACAACAAACATAATGTGTCATCCACCAATGATGAAAGCATGGCAATGCCTTCTCAACCAGAAGAGTTGAGCACTAAACTTGTTCATAATTTTATGGACAATGGATCACTAGAATAAGAGTCTATTTTGAATGAAGTACCAAACGAGGACAGCAATGGGGTTCAATCAGGTTTCCCTGAGGTTCTAAGGCAAGTGTGAAGCCATCATGAGCATGTGACAATGAAGCAAACAATACTTGGTAGGTTCCTAAATCTACCAGTAGAGAGTGAAGGCTTCATCACCACATTCAAAAACATACTATCTTCGGTTAGAGAGGAGTTCACAATTACTCACCTCTGAAGAATATATGAACCTAATGTTCAAATCTGAGCCTAGAAAACTTGAAATTAAGGAATCTAAATAGAGAAAGAAAGAGTTGGCCAAGGAAAAGAGAGATTCAAGGATTGCAACAGTAGCAGCTCGGGCAAAGGAAATGTTTGAAAGACAAAAAACGAGGGAAGAGAAGGAACATCAAAAACAGTTGACAAGGAAAGAGTGGGAGGTAATAAAGGCTCAAAAAATGCTGGTAAAAAAAGGGGTGACACACAGGGAAGAGTATGGTGAAATTTATTTGGAGGAAAATAATATGGTGTCCAACACTTTGGACCACATTTTAGATCATACACTATCATACCAGGACCTGATTAACATCTAAGTCCCCCACTATCAGTCATGGGTTATACCCACCCCCTATACAACTACTAGTGCATGGGTAAATCCTATGTATTGTAGACCACCTCGAGTTAGTGTTGGGGTTAGTAGCACAAGTGGAAAATTTGGCTATTCAATCCCTCCATGGTTGCAAGGAGTAAATTGGACTCAAGCGTATTGCAGAAACTTGGCTTAGGCCAGCACTTCAACAAGTTTAGGAAATTCAGAAAATGGAGGCCATCAAGCACAGGGGTGGCATAAATATTTTGTTTGTAACCAGATTGCAATTTGGATGAAGTTACCATCCCTTTTTGGTGTGTAGAAATGTAAGTTCCAATGTGTATTTGGATACAATTCAAAAGACAAACATACGGTTTAATATACTAGTTAAATATACAATATGTTTCAAGTATGGTTTATAATTTATAATGTTACAAAAATAACTAGATGGCATGTTACAAGAACTAACTAACTGACTAACTAAATTCCAATGTTACAAAACCTAACTAACTAACATGTAACAAAAACTAACTTACTAACTAACTGTTACATAACATAATTACTCCCACTATTCCATAAGCACTCCAGCTATTACTTAACATAATTATTAAATTCACCCATAATTTAGTTGTTACATAACTCAAGCACTCCAACTAGATTTCATTTAGCAATGCCTTGAATTTTTTTTCAAGAATTTCATCGTTGCAAGTTAATCCACTTGAGAATTAAATCAAATTTAAGTACAACAAAAATTTAGGGTTCTTTTTGTTATCATCATGTTCAACGAATGAATGACCCTTAGATGTTGGTAAATAATGCATGTGTCAATTTTAATACTGGCTTGAACAACTCGGTGGAATATGCAAAGACTGTGATGACAAACAAATTATTATGGTACTAAAAGAATGACAGAGCATATGCTTCCTCTTATGAAACTTTCCTCAACAAGGCCACCACTTCCCACAGATACATTACTTGTGAAGGCCACCACAAGGTTACATAATTATATAATATTCAGTTATTTAACCACCTACAACATGAAATTCTAATTAATTGACTATTTTCCACTGTAGAAATATATATAGCAAGACCTCACTTTTGCAGATTATTTCCCAATCAAGAGGAAATATCTCACATCACAATCTTGTATGTCTCCTAGTTAAGCATGTGCAACACATAGAAGAAGAGCAAAGTGGTAAGAACACAAATAAACTAAAATGTGTTACAACCCCATCCGGAGAAGCCACAGTTGCTACAGCTCCACCATGAGACAATGAAATTACAACTCTAGAAGCTAAAATAACCCCAAAAGAAACTACAATTATGAGAGTTGTAGCTGCAGAATACAATGTTGCAACTCAAGTATCCACATAATACCTTGGTGTTCAGACTGAATAAGAAATACTCAAGGTTTTTGTTGCAAATCTAAAGAAAGATTAAAGTAACCATGATAGCAATGTGAATTCATAGGAATTAAACCCATAAGAAAGAGACCTTCCATATGATGCATACAAAAAATCCATGCGGAGAGTGCCAAAGCTCAGGATTTTGTACAGAACAGCAGTAATCAGAAAGAAATTGTCTTCAATACGAAATACTCAAGGCTTTCATTGTAACTCTAAATAGAGATGAAGGTAGCAATGATAGAAATGTGAATTCATAACAATTAAACCCCTAAGAAAGAGACGGTACATATGATGCATACAAAAAATCCATGCTGAAAGTGCCAAGGCTCAGGATTTTGTACACAACAACAATAATCAGAAAGAAACTGTCTCTAATAAGAAATAGTCAAGGTTTTCATTGCAACTTTAAGGAGAGTTGAAGGTAGCCATCATAGCAATTAAAACCCTAAGAAAGTGATCCATGTGGATTTTTAAAGAAGTACCAGTGGCATGGTAAAAGGATCAAAACTCAAAGTGGCAGAATTTGGATAAACTTAGCATCAGATCTAAGTACTCGTCATTCTGATTCCAACGGTCTGAACGACACTCAAATCCACGTTCATATGAAGAAGTTAGAGCAAGTCAAAGTTTATGTTTGACTTGTCTAGGTGGCATGAGGAGATGATGTGGAAAACACTCTCAGCGAATTGGGAAGCGACAAGTGGCAACCTGCCATTGGTCCCACATATCGCATATCGCAAAACGTAGAGGTCACGGCTTAAGGAAAATCGGCCCAAGGTTGCGATGCGATCAAATCACAATCACCCATCGCAAATGGAAAAGGTGAAAAAATCAGCCCCCGACAGTCAGGGTTTCAATGCGATGAATCGCAATCACACATCGCAAGGTGCAGCAGTCTAGAATCGGCCTTAGACAAGATCAGCTTGCAATTGCGATATCGCAATCGCATATCGCACAAGCACCGCTCCCGTATATATGTTACCCGATGTGATCTACCAATAGCGATTTGCGATGGGGTTTCTGGACCTAATATTTTATATGTTATATTTAATACTCCCGGCGGGTCCGTTGTATCACAAACCGCTTGATGTATGGGTTGGTTTGTATGCCGATGAAACCACCGATTGCGAGGAAATGCTGATAGTAAAAGGTTGTCAAGTTCAACGCACAGTTAAAGGGGTCTTTCCATCTTTGTAAGGGTTGTTGCCACATACTATTCAGGGCCCCAAGAACCTCTGTTGGAAAACGCCTGCTTGCTAAACTTCATCGTTTGTTTGGAATTACTCGGGTATTGAGGGATTTTGTCGCCAACTTATATAAAGGACCATCCATGTTAGAGAAACGCAAAAAGGACTGGCAGATTAGTTCAAAAGCTATTGACCGCAGTAGACCCTAACTTGGTAGCAAGTCGGGACCTCGCCTTGAGCAACATGGAGGTTCCAAGAAGGTGCAGAAGGCCCGATTATCTAAATTGGGTGTTCGGATAGGCGTTTTTGCACAATTTTTCGCCAGGATTTCAGTGGTACTGTCTGTTTCTGAATCTAGGTTCTCCATTCTTCGTTCATCTTCTAGCTTGGAGGTATAAGGATTGTAGTTGAACATTGCTTGTACTTTTATCTCTTTTTTTGCCACTTAATGAAAGAAAGCCTCCCCACTATTGAGCAGTTCGCGGAGACATAGTCCAAATTGGAAAAACTCCATAATCAAATCTTTGTGTCATTGTTTTCTTACTTATCATGTTATTTCCACATTGTTTTATGTTCTTTTGAGTTCCATGGTTAATAAGATATGTTTCATGTAATTTTGATTCATCTATAATTAAAATATCTTAGATCAGTGAGAGACAATCCATATGATGCATACAAAAAATTAATGATGAGAGTGCCAAGGCTCAGGATTCTGTACATAGCAACAATAATTAGAAAGAAATTGTCTCCAATAAGAAATACTCAAGGTTTTTGTTGCAACTTTAAAGAGAGATGAAGGTAGCCATTATAGCAATGTGAATTCATAGCAATTAAACCCCTAAGAAAGACAGTCCATATGATGCATACAAAAAATCCATGTTGGGAGTGCTATGGCTCATAATTCTATACACAACAACAGTAGTCAGAAAGAAATTGTCGCCAACTCAGTGGAATATGCCGAGATGTTGATACAAACAAATTATTATCACTTCAGTTATTTAACCACCTACAGTATGAAAGTCCAATTAATTGACTATTTTTCCACTATAGAAAGCTATAGAAAAAGACCTCACTTTTGTAGATTATTTCCCAACCACAAGGAACCCTCTCACATCACAATATTGTATGTCTCCCAATTAAGCATGTGCGACACATAGAAGGCAATGTTTGGAGAAAAGTGGTAAGAACAAAAATAAACTAAAATGTGTTACAACCACATCTGGAGAAGCCACAATTATACAAACAAATTGTCATACAAACAAAGACTGTTATACAAAAAAGTTATTATGTAGAGACTGACTTGAGCAACTCAATCTGGAGAAGCCATAGTTATAAAAACAAATTATTACACAAACAAAGACTATTATACAAACAAATTATTATGCAAACACTGGATCAAGAACTCGATCTGGTGAAGCCATAGCTATACAAACAAATTAGTATACAAATAGAGACTGTTATACAAACAAATTATTATGCAAAGACTGGCTTGAGAAACTCAGTGGAATATGCAAAGACTATTATACAAACTAATTATTATGGTACTAAAACCCTCATTTTTTTTCAACCTAAGCCACAGAAGCCAGCAGAAGTCACCAAATTGAAGCCACATATACTCCACACATTCACAAAAGGCAAACAAGCCACCAAAAAAGCCTACCAGTGCATAAAACCCATTTGTTTTTCCAACCTAAGCCACGGAAGCCACCAATTAAGCCACAAAAGCCACGGATTGAAGCCACGGATACTCCATACATTCACAGAAGGCAAATAAGTCATCGAAAAACCCAACCAATGTAAAAACCCCAAATTGTTTTTCATCCTAAGCCACAAAAGCGGTGAATTGAAGCCACGGATACTCCATACATTCGCAAAAGGCAAACAAGCCATCGAAAAACCCAACCAGTGCATAAACCCCAAATTTTATTCCAACCTAAACCCTAGAAGCCACACATAGTCCATACATTCACAGAAGGCAAATAAGCCACCGAAAAGCCCAACCAGTGCAAAAACCCCAATTCAGCTTTTAAACCTAAGCCACAAATAATCTATACATTCATAGAAGGTAAACAAGCCACTGAAAAACCCAACCAGTGCATATACCCCAAACTTTTTTTTCAACCAAAGCCACAAAAGCCACCAATTAAGATACAGAAACCACGAATTGAAGCCACATATACTCCATACACTCACAAAAAGAAAACAAGCCACTAAAAAACCCAACCAATGCAAAAATTCCAATTTGTTTTTCAACCTAAGCCACAGAAGTCACCAATTATACCACAGAAGCCACGAATTGAAGCCACATATAGTCCAAACATTCACAGAAAGCAAATGCCAGCGAAAAACCCAACTGGTGTAAAATGCCCAATTTTTGTTTCAACTTAAGCCACAAAAGCCATGAATTGAAGCCACAAATACTCCATACATTCACAGAATGCAAACAAGCCACTGAAAACCCCAAACAGTGCATAAATCCCAAATTTTCTTCCAACCTAAGCCATGGAATCCACGAATTGAAGCCACACATACTCCATACATTCACAGAAGGCAAATACGCCACTGAAAAGCCCAACCAGCGCAAAAACCCCAATTTAGTTTTTCAACCTAACCCACGAATTAAAGCCACAGATAGTACAAACATTCACATAAGGCAAACAAGCCACCGAAAAACCCAATCAGTGCGAAAACCCCAATTTTTTTTCAACCTAAGCAACATAAGCCATCAATTAAGCCACAAAAGACATGAATTGAAGCCGAGGTACTCCATATGTTCACAGAAGAAAAACAAACCACCGAAAAACCAACTAGTGCATAAACACCATTTTTTTTCTTTTAAAATAAGCCACAAAAGCCACCAATTAAGCCATAGAAGCCACGAATTAAAGCCACATATACTCCACATAAGGTACAAAAAGTTAGATATTAACACAAATAAGACGAATGGTGTGAATACCAAGCAAATAGATGTGTTGAAAAACACAGTTGAAAATATGGCTGGCAGGATGAAGAATCCTACCAAGGAAGGACGACGCCAAGCTCCAAACACCTGTTGTAGCAAGCCAACCATGGTGTCTAGTGTCGGGTCAAACAAGGCCGAGAAAGTGAGAGAAATCGAACAAAGGTCCCTCTGATTCCGAACCACGGTTGACGACATACAACCCTGCAGCAACGTGATGCCACGCAGGAGTCGAAACCCTTTACTACACCCACACCCCAACTCTGCGGCCGAATAATACATTGCAGCAACCAAACAACAAAACGTAGCAGCCGAACAAGATGCCATAACAAGTGATAAATGGATGTTCACCTCACCATAAACGAACACCTCACACACACCTACTGGCGGAGCAGAACGAGCAAGTTTCGAGCATGAATAGAAATGGACGGGGATTGAAACAAGGTTGAGAAGATGAGGCACTAGGAACGCTAAACAACACCAAAACATGAAGGTGGGGTCCACTCCACGAAGGGGACATGTGGAGGCACTTGGGCGACATGCGTTATACATCCTAGTCAGCTCAGCAAGTGTCATTTTTGGTCCATGTAGTGAGGCCATGCAACTACTGGCCTCCCGCCCCTATATCCAGCCTCATTACATCATCTATTTGTTGTAATACTTGTATGACTTGTGGGAAGAAGTAATGGGGGACACTATTGAAATTCACACACCAGCTGTTGAGGACGACAAATCTCAATAGTGTCACCACCAAAAAATCCCACAATAAAATGCCTATCGTCATAAAAATCCCATGTTATCACCATATCTATATATATATATATATATGAATTGACTAAACCAACTCTACATTGCATGAGACGCCACTCACAATTTTTACTTAGATTTCTAATTACCTCGTTAGAAAAAGAAAAAGTCGAATCAAGACTTTTATATATAAATATTATTGTTTTAAAA
>APFE030926278.1:28449-42746 GCA_000404065.3 Pinus taeda | reverse complement strand
AATAAACCATCTTTATTCTTATAAAAAAATTACTCAATATAATATTGATCCTATATTTAAAAAAAAATCTTGCATTTAATTTTATAAAAAAAAATAAGATCTATGATATATCTATATATACACACTAGGGGCATCATCCAAATATTCTGGTATTGTTCATTAAATTACTCTTATGTTTTCCCCATTCAAATCTGCCTGAAGAGTAAATTTTATTTCAACGGCATCCAGTCGTCCTCAAAGTTTTTGAGATATACGCACAACGTTGGGTTCCAAACCCAGAGCATATTGGTTATTGGCTGGACTGATGGTGGAACTTGCTCATTTTCCACTTCTGGTTACTATGGCGGCTATCATGACTGCAGTCAATCTTGCAGCCGAGGATCCCCAGACTACATTTGTGGGACGAGGGTGCAGCCCACACATGTATGTTAATTCCACAGCGTTTAGAGACAATCTGGATTCTGTTTTGCAATCCCTATTTTCAAATCTCTCTACAGATGGCTTCGCTACTTCAATGCAAATCGATTCTGGCGAAACGGATCCTGTCTATGGTCTTGCTGTTTGTCGGAGGTATTTGAACGCCAGCAAATGCTCCCAATGCGTGAAGGAAGCGTCGATACTAGCCAAATCAGTGTGTCCTCAAGCTAATGGTGCTCGCATTCATTTGGACGGTTGCTTTCTCCGCTATGAGAATAATGCCTTTTATAGGACTATGTTGGCTGAAATTATGCTAGATTCACCTTAAATTAAATGGAGTTTGGCCAATGGAATTGTCTGAATTTATGTAACTAATCAGTTGTTTAGTTCCACCACCACTCTGTAAATTTTGTTTCATCTTCTACGTTGTTTATCTAAATGCAATTTCGTTACACATCAATGTCAAGACGGTTCTAAGATGATTCCTGCTGTTTTCTGTTTGAAACCTGCCAATGCTGTTTTCTGTTTGAAACCTGGCAAAATGTCAAAGTTCGCCTGCATTTTGTCAAATTTGACCGATACTTGGATTTCGTCATATGCAAATAGGCATAGCATCACATCACTTCACTTCACTCAGTCGAATTATGCTTTTCGACCGAAATTTTATCTTCTGAAAAATCGTATTCTAGGTTTCAATTTTATTTTGAAAATCATGGTAATGAGGCTTCACATTTTCTTTCAAAATTTTGGGTATCTTACAATAGTGTAAATTTAAGTTACAGTGATTAAGATCTAAAGTTACAGTAAGGAATTTTTCAATTATTATATAGAAAATCTTAACACTTATATGGTGAGATTTAAAATTTTAAATACTGTTTATAAAATATTGATAGTGTTGAATCCATTTCCAAAATCATAAAAAAATTCAAACACTCATGCTATCCTATATCATATTTTTTTAAGGAAAAAAAAACTTATATCCCTGATTCTAGACTTCTATCTGGACCTACCTGGACCTACTTTATATCAAAGGCGTTTTACCTTCCAATTTACCATATTTTTCTACATTAATTAACTTGGGATACTTCAATTTTCCGATAATTTCAGTAAAGAACATAGTGTTGCACTTATAATGTGGAGTAAATTTTATTTATATAAGGAGAATGTCTCTCTTATTTCCATTTTGTTGGAGATTAATGAGAAAAATATCTTGAATAGATTTTGAGCATTAATAATATTTTTTAATGATTATTTTAAGATATTGTTAAATGGATAGACTAGGATATTTTGGATATTTTGCAGGATTGTTGAAGACATAAGCTACACCAAAGATAGATAAGGGTGCCATGCTCCAATTGGATAGAAGTTTAATATATAAATCCCTTAGCCTTTCCTTTGATTATTGAAGGTTACCCTTTCCTTTGACTTAGAGCTCTAATATTTTTCCTTGGACATCCTTCAAGTTCATCTTAGTTTACTTAGATATGATTCTTCATGGACCAATCCCCCACCATCCTCGTGGAAAGATAACCCATCGGAAATAGTGCTTGAGAGGACATCCTCTAGGTGCCATCAACACAATCTCCCATTAAGTCCAAGAACTCACTTGGATTCTTTCTTGAAGTCTTGATAGCCCCTATAACAATATTATATCACTCATATTCAACAAAAAAATAACAAAATTAAAAAATCACCTTTCTGCCTTCTCTTTTTTTTGTATTTACAACCTAGGGTTTACCTCCTTAAAATCTATAATCTAGCTTCATTTAATCCAAAGGTATTTCATTGATTATTTATTTTCTTGCTTGGATATCTTATGATAATCAATTTATCAAGGAATCGTTTATTTGAATTAGCATGAAAACGGTTTGCGTGGTTTACTTAAAAAATTCAGGCTTATCCGTGAATTAACCAACAACTCAATCACGTCATATCCTTGATGAGTTTGTAATGTTTGGAAAGGCTAGTTAAATTAATGATATAGCTCTTACCACTCCACTTTTGTGGAAACATTGAAGCTTTTTATGGAATACAATTTACAATAGGTGAATCAAAACTCAAAACATTAATTCAGATAACTTGTCTCTTTTGCATCTAAAATCTTATTTTCAAATTAGATTTCAAATCTGATATTTTGTGGTGATGATTAATAGTGATATATGGAAATATTTTCTTTTATGTTTCACATTGTTTTTCTTAAAATAATCCAAAGGAAAATAAGTTTCTACTCCATAGATCCCACCTTAGGATCTACCAAAAAGTGTTTAGAATATCCAAGCTAATATCCTAATTACCATTCCATTTCCAACCATACAAATAGAAAAAAAATAGATGAATGATCATACTTCAAACCCTCCTAGGTTGATGTATTTTGTGGATCATTATTATGGATGGAAAACCTACTCGTAACTAGAGATCCCACTCCAACTCCTTAATCCAAACCCATGCACACATGCAGAAATGAACTAGGATGACATTTTCCTCCATCAAAGGCAAGTTATCATGTAATATAAACTTAATACAACAATTATATTGCATATCCATCACATACATAGACATGAAATGGAGAAGGAAAATATTTTGCATTCATATCATAATGAAAGTACATACAGAATTATACCTTAACTATAATATGTGCTCTCCTTTGATCCTTGGTTCTCCTCTTCCCTTGACTTACTGACAAAGTGGGATCTTTTAAGATGAGAGAGAATATTACGCTGGAAAGATTTCACCAACATTATTGCACTAACTCTTTGATTCCTCTGCCTCTCACCTTTTAGATGATCTCACTAAATAGGCCTTTCCTAGATCTGACAGGATGTATCTAGATTCTCAGGGAAATGATATGTTAGGTTTGATGGCATGTGAATTAGGTGGATATAAGTTAGACTTGATGGCATGTGAGCCAAGCAATTAGAAGTCATGCACAAGTGTTGTGCTCAATTATAAGCTTTTCCCAACTCACTAAGAAACTTCTTAATTATGAGTTTTCTCCGAAATATGAAATAACTACTATTTCATAATTATGAAATTGTCATAAAATAATTATGATAAAGTACTCAACTATGTAATTTCATCCCTCTAGCATCTAAAAACTTCCTTCAAAGACCCATATGAGCAAAAACAAGGGTGAAAGGGGATGCATTTTAGCCATCAACTAAGATAATTGGAACTAGGGTTTCTCTCACTAAAATGAAGTTGAAAATAGGGTAATAATAGATGCCCCATAATGCATGAGTTTAGAAGTAAAATTGATGGGAAAAAAACATTACAAAGACATATATCAAAATGGACAAAAGGAGTCAAAACCAAGGGACTAGATTGTAGCCACATTGATAACCAAGTATAAAACATAATAAGATCATCCCCGAGTTGGGAATATCCATTCATAAGATAAAGAATAACTGAAAATGGATGACAACTAGTTTTTAAACTGACACAAATAATTCTTGCAAAGAAATTCTCAATAAAACATAAAATATTCAAATGTAAACACATACACATTGAAATAAAGATTTAATTCTAAAAACCCAAAACGTGGAAAAGCAACGATATTTTTCAATATATTATTTTTGCAATGCTAAAATACAATATGTACATGCCATGGCATTCATAAATCCCTAATTCATTAAACCTATATTATAATACAATTGTAGTTCTTATGACTATATCTAGAAAATCATTGGAAAAGCCACCATGCACGTAAAATTTTCTAAAAAGTGAAAACTACCAAAAATGAATGCAACAAACTTCCCCGAAATTTATTTTTAGTGTCTTTCCTCAAACTCTTTGTAGGGGACTACCACAACCTAAATACCTCTCGATATGAGGGGGATGACAACCCCCCTATTTGCATGGTACATATAAATTTCACATGGGGTTAGTCATGTGAAAAATATAGCACATACCAAGCATGCCAAACCATACACTGTAGATCCATGACATGAAATACTAGTACATGGACATGAGAAATACACGATGGATCTATGCAAGGAGAAAAAATAACCATATACACCAAGAAATACAATGTAGATCTATGTCATGACCAACATTAATAGCACTATGGATACATAGAAGAAAAATGTTCCAAAGTAGCTCTCAAAGTACATAAGGTGCTATGAACTCCAACACGACCTAGGTGGGGTGCCATCATTAGAGAAATTTTGAGGTAAAAAATGGGTCTCAAAACAAAAATGTGCAACTGAAATCAACTTTATAAGAACCAACAGGATTCAACATGATGATTTCAACAATGGGGGATGATTCACCATTTTTGAAGTAAAAAAGTAAAAAAATAAAATATATATATATATATATATATATATATATATATATATATATATATATATATATATATATATATATATATTATATTATATAAAAAGATAAAAAAACTACTTTCTCAACTTGTATTTTCAACTTATCTCCATATGGTTTTACTAAAATTTCAAGGAGCACTCACTGGGTGTGAAATTAAATTCCTTATCCAAAGAATACCTATTTTGCATATTTTTTATGGTCCCTACTACAAAACAATGAGAAATACATGAAAAAATGTGATCGCAATCACGTTTTTTATGTATCTCTCATTTTTCGTGTAGGAGGTACCATTGAAAGTATGCGACATGGGTACTCCTTGGATGAGGAATTAGGTTCTGCATCCAACAAGTTCTCTTGCTTAAAATTCAAGTAGAACCATAGGGAGATAAGTTGAAAATATGAGTTGAAACAATGGTTTTTCTTTTTTTCCCTCTAAAATTTGATGATGTAGTCTAATCTTATTTTATTGTTTCCAGTCTTATTTGATAATATTCCTTAGGATGCCCATTTTAAACCTTAAAATTTCTCTCATGATAAGAGTGAGATGTCACAAGACTCAAGGTCTTCTACTCAACCTTGATGGTATGAATCTATAGCATGTGAATAGATGAGTTGATGTTGATCATGGTAGAAATTGTCTGATTAAAAAATGAATAGAGGTATACCGTTAACAGATGCGAGGGGACCCACCAATAATGAAAATTGATCCCAACGTACTTGGTACAATCCATAGAGTTTGTATAAATGTGTTAACATTGAAAAATCATGGATTTGACTAACTAGAGTCAATGAGGTAAACCCACTATTGATCACGAGAGAGCCTGCCACTGAGCAATGTAAGCTTCAAGGTACTATTGGTTCCTAGCTTAAGCTCTTCAATAATAAGTTGGATTCAATAGAATATGAACCATTGAAGGAGGGCCTTAATGTATCCCCCACCTATTGACATGGAATATACCATGATATTATGTATGGATGATGTCACCAAGTAGAACTGACACAGTGATGGCCGACACAAAAAGTCAATAAGGATTACATATGATCGACCAAGATTTATAGTTCTCTTTGAAATTTAATGGCATGAAACAAAAGTGACTTGGAAGAATTGGCTAATGAGAACCATATTACATCATGCAAGAAGCACCCTTCATAGTGACTAAAAAGGTAAGAAGTCAAAGGAGTAAAAGGACTCATATGTATGGTACAAATCCTTTGTAAGATAAAACCTAATTGTAAGGTATTGACACAAAAAAGTTTCCATGTTCGAAGATGACATGACCAGCGATGCCATTTTCACTGATATAATAATCAAGTAACTTCCCACATCTATCTTTTTATTAATTGGTACTTCCTTCATAGTTTAGTGAAAATGAAAGGGAAGACAAATAAGATTGATTGTGTCTTTTTTGCTAAGTTTTAACAACCCCTAAAAGGAGATAAAATGGTATTGGATAGGGTGTCTTCTTGGTGGTTTAATGAGCTTGTAAAATATATAGTAGTAGGCTCAATATAGGGTGTCTTTTTCATGATGTTTTAATGATGTTGAAATAGAGGTAAAATGATGCTCAGTAACCATCAATGTTTAACAAGCATGAGAAGAACATTAAGGAAGATCATCCTAGAGAAAAAAGTGGCATAAAGGATTAAAAAACTATTCCAAGTTGATGGAACCATGGTGAGCAAAGTATTTTTGCATCCACTCATTGCAATAATATTTCTAAAAAGGGTAAGAACACCAAGCAAAGGATAGAAATAGGTTCAAGGGAAATCTTACTACAATCATGCAAGTGAGACCATGGAATTTCAATATGCATAAGTAAGAAAGGAAATGCATGACAATGATCACAAGGTAAAAGTGGTTGGATATAACAACCCTAGTGATAAATTCATGTAACAAAAGTTAATAAAGGAAAAATAAGACCACAGTTAAGGGAAACTTATTTCAAGATAAATGTTGGGCAATGATATCCTAGTGGGCATCACTGGATGTGTGTTTTAAGGAAAATTGGCAAAGGCATTAAAAGGAAAAATGGCATTTTTGGCACATTTATTTATGAAAATACAGGAAATTAGGAGAAAAGTAAGGTGAAGGGTCACACGTTGCATGTGAGGAGGAAATTAAAGGAAAATAATGGAAAAGGAAGAAATTAGAGGCCTCATTAATAAAAAGGATTCTGAGGATCAGTCGGTAACCTTTTTCCAGTTCAAGTTTGGAGCTCTCTCATTACTCTCTCTCTCTCTCTCACTCTTGGTCACTTATAGTTTTCTTGGAGCACTCTAGCTTTGTATCAAGGAAGGAAAAGGAAAGGAAAGGATCAAGGAAGAAGAGTAGGATCAAGAAGCTTCTGCAGGAATACTTGCAGGTAACCTTTTGCATGTGTGATTTCCTAGTTGGTTTGGACATGCATGGCTATGGATGTTGGTGTATGGTTCTCTTGTTGTCAGTGACATGGTTTTGTCAGGTTATGAAAGTGGTTTTTAGCCTAGCCTTACCTTTTTCTGGATGCCATGGTATGTTGGGATGTTTATCTCAGTTTTGAGCTTTGGTTTGCTGGATTGATTTTGGAATCCAGAGAGGAGGTGGTTTCAAGTTTCACTCCCAAAGGCCTAGGAATCCCTTGATTGGTTTTGGAGGGATACATGGTAAAGCCTGAGGGAGAAGTCTCAGTTTAGGGCCTAGTGATCCTAGTTTGGATTGTGGTAAATCCTAAGAGACTGGTCTCAGTTTAGGGCATAGTGATCCGAGATTGGATTGTGGTAAAGCCAGAGAGACAAGGAGATGGAAAATTCCTCAAGGATAGTGATGGATTCTATACGGCATTCCATGTTCAATTTGGTTGTGATCGGAGCACCGATTTTGGTGTGATCACGGTTTGATGAGGGTGGAGGTGGTTTAACCTTCATAATTCCCTTGGTTGTTTTTGGACTGGTTGTTCTATAAAATCCCACATTCATGCTTGAAATATAGTAGAGGGGTGACTAGCTAAAAGAGAGATTTGGTTTAGCCATGTCTATGGTCATGTGGTACTTGGAAGTCCTGTATCTGGTCGGATTTGCCTATGATTAATAAAATCCTTAATTTTGTACTTGTTTTATGCTATAGGAATCCTCTCTAGGTTTATGCAAAGGCCTTGTGAGGGATATTGGTCTGCTGCAAAAATAATTCTAAAATACTTGAAAGGAAATCAAGACATTGGACTTAAGTATACACATGTGGGCGACTTCAGCTTGATTGGATACTCTCATATAGACTTCGATGGAGATAATGAAACTAAGGTATCTACTTTAGGTTATGTTATGAGTCTTGGATCAGGAACTGTCTCCTAGAGGTCATGCAAAAAATAAGTTCTTACGGATTCCACAACTAAGGAAAAATATGTGGTAATAGCTGAAGGAATAAAGGAAATTGTGTGGCTCAGAAAAATTACAGAATATTTGCAGCAGAAACAAGTGCATTCAACGCCTCTCATGATTGACAATGCTTCTGCAATAAAATTGGCCAAGAACCCAAATTTCCATGATCGAATGAAGCACATCAATACAAAATACCATTTGATTCGAAATCATTTTGAGGTCAAGACAATCCACCTATGCAATTGTTTCACAAATGAGTCGATTGCGGACATCTTCACCAAATCACTTGGAAAAGAAAAGTTCGAAAGAATTAGAATGATGCCTGGACTCACCAACATCCCTTCAGATTAAGGGGGGGAATGTGGATACCTAATCTTTGGGATTAGGTAAAAAATGTAAATATTGTAAATAGAAATAAGAAGAATTATAAGATGAAGAGACACTAGGAGATGAAAGCCAAGAGTCTCTCCCTCCATGTATATATCTATGATCAATCTTAATGAGAAAACAAAACTCGCTTTGAGGAGTTACCTCTTGGCCTGACAATGTGGTACCCATGTTGTTGTGTACATGTTGTACATGTAATACATATTGTGTTGTGCACATGTATTATTGTGTTACATGTATTGTATAGTTGTTGTATCATTACATGTCTATTTGTTTTTTTGTACTTTGTGTATGTATTGTGTTGTACATCAGGTGTAGGTGTATGTATTGTGTTGTACACTGGGTGTAGGTGTATGTATTGTGTGGTACATTGTATGTGGTTGTATGTCTTCTGCTATAAAATGTGTGTACGTATATGTGAGAAGGCACTCGGTGCTTGCTAGGTTTAGCAACTAATTTGGCATGTGTATGGAAAGGATAAAGAACAAAGACAAAAGCAAATAATTATTCAAAGGATAAGTATCAATATTTTATTTCATTTTTATTATGCATGTGATCTATGATTTTGATTTAACGATGGTTAAATTTTATCGGACGTGATATGTTTATACATGATGATTTGATCAAAGAGCTAGTTTAACTTGTTGTGACAGGAAGTAAACAAAATTGTAGGTGTACCTTATTGACGAGCTACCAATGAGGTATGATTTAAATTTATTTCATTTTTTTTTAACTAATGGTAATTATGTGCTTGGTATAGGAAAGGATCGAAAATGCCTAGGTTTGGGTGGTTGAAAATGCCTGATTTGGGTGGTTGGAATTGGCTTCCATAGAATTAGCACAAGTAAAAGGGTTTGGAACATGCAACAGTATGATAGTAAAGCATTCAAGAGCAAGGTCATTGTGGGACACTAGTATCCAATAGTGACCACTGACTACCATGAGCATGCTATGACAAACATGATGGTTTTGGGGTAGGGATATACCTTGGTTTTTGGACTTCTAATGCAAGGAAACCTTACCAAGGGATGTATCACCCGAAGGAATGTGTAGCAGAGAAGGGGATGTCAGCGGAACATGAAAGGTGTATGACTACAAGGAAGGGGGTGACTAGATTTCCCGAGGGACTACATAGCGAAGAAGGGAAGGCAAGGGAAAAAAATTGTTTTGTTCATTAGCATTTCCAAATAGGATCAGAAGCACATTGGGAGTGTTCCCTAGAAAAATGAGTTGATAATTATTCCCTAAGAGGACAAGTATCACAAGGATTGGAGTGTTAGAAATTGGATGCAAATTTTGATTTTGGAAGTGGATTCTAGACTTTCTGGGAAGCGAGTGAATACTGGTACTACCTTTGAAGGTGGAGGTGTGAGCCTCTGGATTCCCTTGTTACTGATGCGGGCATCATATCCTTTTACTTGGTGGTTGAGAAAATGTGTATATGTGTATATTTTTGTAATTATTGTATTGAGTTGTATTTATAAAGCTCCATATATAGTACGATTATTTTCTAGTTGAAGAAAATTTGTATGAGTATGTATGTGGTTGTTATTGTAAATACTATAATGACCAATATTATAAATCTCTAGTAAACAATATAATTGTCACATTTTCAGTCGTTGATATGTTGTAAATACTGCAACGAGCTCTGTTATAAAGCTCCATAGGAAGTATGTTTTGCTAGTTTTAAGCGTCATTGAACACAGGGAACGTTGTTCCCCTAGTGGGGAGGGGTTTGTAATAGCCCCTGGTTTATTTTCTATGTAAATAAAATAATACCAAGGTCATGGGACACGTATTCCAAGTTGAATGGTGGGTAGACATTGTAGCAGGGATCGATTTTAGTTTATTTATGGCTAAGGAAATTGGCAAAGTCGAAGAGGAAATAATTGGCATTTAATTATGAAAATAAAGGAAAATAGGATAAAAGGAAGGTCAAGAGACATTCATGCTAAGGAAATTAGAGGAAAATGAATAAAATAGAGGACTCAACGATAAAATGGCTTATGAGGATTAGTTCACACTCTTTTTTCAGTTTTTCTTTGTTCTCTCACACTCTTGAACATTTAGAGAAATCTTAGAGAATTCTTGGATCATGCGTGGATCACTTAGTATTCACTTGGATTGGATCAAGAAGGAAAAGGAAATAAGGAAAGTGAAAAGGAACAATTGGATCAACAACTACGACTCGATTGCTTAATAGGTAATTGGTTGCGTGTGTGATTTCCTTGTTGATTTCTGGATCCATGGTATATGCATGTGATTCTCTGGTTATGTGTTGTCATTGGCATGGAGATTTGACTTGAGTGACTGTGGTTTTAGCCTTTCCATGCCATTTCATAGATAACAATGATGTTGTGGGTTTTTCCTCTCATTTTTCTAATTGGTGCATAGGTTCATGATGGTTTTGGGTTGGAACAAACACTATGGAAGCCCTAGAACAACTTGGGTTGAGTTACTAGTCTTGGATCCTAGGTTGAGACAAATGCTTTGGATACCTTGATGGGTTGAGTTATTAGTCCTTGGAGCTAGGTTGTAACAACACTCTAGAGCCCTGGAAGATTATGGGTTGAGTTACTAGATCTTGAAGCCCTGGACAGCTTGGGTAGAGACCAATTTGCTTGATGTTATTGATGTCCAGAACATAGAGGTGGAATCACCATGGTTGAGGGTTTAGGTGGTTTGGTTTCTAGAAGCCCTAATTGGTTTTTTCTTGGTTTATTATATGAGATCCCACATTCATTCTTGGAATATGACGTGGAGGTGATTAGCTACAAGAGAGATTTCATTCAACCCAATCTATGGTCGGGTGGTATGTGGAAGTCCTTGACTTGGTTGGCATTTCCATATGTTAATATGAGATATTTTCTTATTGTGATCTATGAGCATATGTTTTGATTATGATGGTTATCTTATGGCTGAGTTTCCATGGTTTCTATGTTGTTTATTTGTTGGTCATATGTTAGTTAGATGATGTATACTTTCTATGGCTCTTATTATGATTTGATATGCTAATAAATAGTTGATGAATAGATGGGCTAACAAGTGTTATAGAAGCTATCATGAGAAGGAATTAGACCTTCTTGATGATTGTCAGATGAATTTCAGACTCTTATGATCAGATATGCATTCATGACCTGTAGCTTCTATATTTTCCATGTGTTTGACAAAATGTCTCTTATGGATAGGCATGGTTAGGTCAAGTTATTGTTAAATTTCTAAAAAATTAGTGTTGTTAGCATCTTCTTTATGCTTTTGGAAAGTTATAGGTAGTTATGGGCAGTGGTCTGGAGACTAGCTTAATAGGTAACTTAGATCCCATAATCGTAGAGACAAAATTGGAGCTGTTGAGCCATAACTACATGGAGGCAAGCATGTGCGTGTGGTTATAGCCTCATAACTACATGGAATTAGTGTTAAGGGTGTTGTCAGTTTAGGTTAGTGAAACAAGGTTCTAGCTTAGGGATTAACCACCTGGGGTGTTTCCTCAGCTCCTGGTTGATCTGTAGTCCTTGTAGGATGTTTGTTTGTAGGCCCCACTTCCTTAACTAGAACTGGAAGGTTGGGTGATATCATGGTGACACTCGTATCATGTTTAACATAGCAGGATTGTGGAATTGGTTAAATGTAGGATGGGTGGTTTAGCATTGATCCAACACTTCACCATTTTTTGGATTTCCCTTCTCTTCACACTTTTCATACCTGAACTCCCAGCTACTGTATGAGCACATTTCACATTCTTATCCAAAAATGATGAATCCCTTACCTCTTACTACTGTACATTGTGCTATCCTAAGGAAGCCTCTTCCACAAACACATTACACAATATTGAACCGCAACTTCTCGTTCTATTCCTACTTACCCTTGAAAATTGTGCATATGGCGCAACTCTAGAGGATAGTGGAGCCTCCTCTTACCGATTTGTGAAGAGAAATGTGTGATACAAAATCTCTCTCACCTTCATGGTGAAGTGAACCTATTCAAGGTACAGTGAGATAGCCTTCTACTACTTACAACAATTAATTATGGAATCCCTTCACAAATTGAGCCTCTTACTATGAATTATGTAATTCTAGTGAACAGTAGGTCCAGATCTAGGTCATTGTAACCCTCAACTATACATTCCTTGGAGTCTGATCCTCAATCTCTGTGAACTATGCAATTACAGTGGCTAGCGTTGTCCATCCTACTAACTAAAACCCCTCACTTCGCAGTACATTTTCCTATCTTTCCTTTTACAATGCATTATGCAGTTTTAGTGGATAGTGAGGTCATGCTCAATCCCTATGAATCTCAACTGCACAATTCTCGTCTCCTCTCCTTTTAGCACTACACACTACGCACCCTTGAGCAACCTTTCTTTATTATACATTTCAAAATTGTAGTGGACAACATGGTCATCCTTTGGTCACTGTTGTGCTTAACTGCGCAATTCCTAGTCTCTCTATCTCAAAACCCCTCCATGTTATTCTATCATAGTTAGCATCTTCCATGAGAAAGTAAAGCTAGATTACCACCCTCCTCCCAAATTTACCTAAGTTATCGGCCTGCCAAGGTAAACATGTGATGAATAGTTACTATGATATGATTCAACCTCCTAGATCACCTTAAGGAAGTGGAATCAACAAGATAAAAACCTTAATGACATCCCTCAAGTGCTACAAGATCCCCAAGGGCTAAACCACCTTTCTAGGTGCCCAATCCCTAAGATAAAGCTTTCTTTTAGTGCCTTGACCTCCCAGATGTTGACACAATACTAGTGGAATTCAACTGTAACCCTCCAGTCACATACGTGTTTCCTACAAGGGAGCGAATGCAATCATTTTCACCTAGTTCTGTGCCTATGATCACAATATTTAATCCACTTTTTCAGGCTAGGATCCATACCCTTGCCCAAAACTTAATGAAACTTTCCAGAACCATGAATGACATAAGGACAAAGCCTTCCACACAAATCTTAGACGAGAACTTGAACATCATGAACATGAAATGTACAGGGAATAAATACACATTTGAACATAGGGATCTGATACTTATCTAAGAATCGTCAAGAAGGTCTAATGTCCTCCCACAATATTTGAAATATCATCCATTAGGTCATGTATTCATTAACATTTCATTTACTAACCAAAACATTATGAGAGCCATTACTGAAATATGTCATAAACCATGCTTATAAATAGATAAATACCAATGGTAGAACAAGCATTAAAACCACATAATAGCAAGTCCATTTACCCATAAAATATAAGAGGAAAAGAGCTCTTATTATCATATGCAAAACCAACCAAGTCAGGGAATTCCACGTACCACCTGACCATAAATTGGGCTGAACCAAATCTCTCTTTCAGTCAATCAATTTGGCACCATATTCCAAGCATCAATGTGTGATCTCATGGAATAAACAAATAAAAACCAAAAAAATATTAACTAGTGATTCCACCTCATGGTCAAACATCACTAACCATCAAAAAATCGATCTCTACTAAAGTTGTTTGAGGATCTAGAGATTTTGTTCCAACCCGGCTTCCAGGACTAGTAAATCAACCCACAAATGTTGTTGGGCTCCATATCATTTTTCCAGCCAAGGCTTCCAGGAAAAATAACTCAACCCACCAAGGTATGTAATGCATTTTTTCAACCAAGGCTTCCAAGACTAGTAACTCAACCCAAGATGTTATAGGGCCTCCAGAGCATTTATCCAACCAAGGCTCTAGGAACTAGTAACTCAACCTGTATTCACAAGGAACATGAGCACCAATCAGAAAACAAAAGGGAAAACCCACAACACCATGGCTATCCAGGAAATGGAAAGGCTG
>APFE030926278.1:0-22903 GCA_000404065.3 Pinus taeda | reverse complement strand
ATAGGGGCACAACAATATTAATAAGGGATACAACTACAATAGTAATGGGGTAATCACTAGTATTATAGGGACCTAGCAAAATTACATGGCATGGAAGGTTATAATTTACCTAGTGCTTGCAAGGCATAATGTCTTGGGGATTGTATTGGGAAAAGTCATTGAACTAGCTTACCAAGTAGGAAAAGATAAATTTTGGGAAGATGATATCTTGGCTAGAAGCATCATTGTGGAATATGTTAGGGATCATCTTGTTATCACTTAAAGAAAACCATAGATGTGGAAAAAACTCTAAGGTAACATCTAACTGCTTTGGGATTGAAGTTGGCCCTTCAATCCAGAGGGAGATCTCTCCTAAAAATCAACTACCCTAGGTCACAATAGTAGCAGGTATGTTTAAAATATGGCCAAATTAATGTAAAGTTATTGATGTCGGTTGGAATATGGAGAAAAAGACATACCCTTAAGCGATGGAGTCTAATTTGTCTTAATGATAAGATCACACTAAAACATCCATCAAAGGCAAGCTAGCTAAGAAAATATGAATCATTGATTTGTTGTAATAAAAGGCAAAATGTGAGAGAAACAGTCCATTCGGAAGGAGCATCAAGCAGATGAATTCCAACACCAACTTTAGAAAGAAGAGTGCAAACAATTAAAATCTATGAACATAGCATCATATTTAATGAATTATGTTTATATTCCTTCATTTAATCATTAGAAGTTGATACACCATGGCAAGAAAAGACACATTAAATAGGAGAAAACACATTCATAACACTCAACACATGAATCTTTGTTGCAGATTCAGGATTTCTTCATTAAAAATATCCCAAAATATACAAAGCACGATAGCTTTTTCATTCTAGAGACTTTGTCTTTATAAAACATTTACAAACTAAAAGCGGGTTTCTAGTATGTGGTTAATTACAAGCTTCTAAAATAAAAACTGCAAACCTAATACATGAATAAAATACATAATCTAAAAAACATTTGTATCTAAAGATAAAACATTATGCTGGAATCTCGGTTATAAACTAGGATCAAAATCGTTGACTGGTATCCTGCTTTACTTTGCTAGAACTTGTGCCTTGTCATCATGCTAAATATGGCATTTGCTATGTAGCTCCTCCTTTTGGGACTATCTAATCTGCCAACGCTGACCAATCCATTGATACTCTTTCAACTCGAGATAAGGACCAGGATCTCTAATGGGTTGGTTGTCAGTGTTTTATAGAAATCGATATAAATTGCACTAATAATGAACTGTCAGCGCTCATCAAAATTTAATAGTGCAAATCGTTGACAGGCTAGTTATCAACCTTCAGCCAAAACTTCGTCTGAACAGTTTGTAATCAAAATTGTACTGTGAAAACAACTAGTTGAATGTTCTAACTACTTCAAGTACGATGTCAACATTAGTTTTCCTTTGTTTCTAAGTCCTTTGGGCTTCTGCGTTGACATTTTTCCTTGAGCCTTTGGTCATCTTGGGTTTCTTTGAACTTGTCGACTCCTCCCTGTTTATAATTAAGTCCTTGTAAGGGGTTTTGTCTACAACAATGACCTTGTTTTCCAACTCAAGGTTTTGATTTAGCTTATTGTCCAATCTTATTTTAGTCCACGGTCTTGTATGTGGTCTTTTTCCACCTCTGAACATTTCGTCTAAGGTAGGTTCTTTATCATTTTATGTCTGCTCTATCTTGGGCTCAACCATTTTTCCCTTGACCTTCTCTGTTTGTTTAATGAATTTTGTTTTTTTAGGTAGAGGTGCTCTTGGAGAAGGGACATCTTTTGTTTTTCTCAGCCTCTCACTCTTCCTTGTATAAACCTTTGGTAACTCGAGAACTAAAGGAGGTATCGGTTCTACATTTTCCTGACTCCTAGTTTGCACTGATGAGGTCTCCTATTCTAGTTGGGGTTGTTTAGTTTTTTTGCTTCCTTTCTTTATACCCCTTTTTGTTTTACATTTTCTTCAAACCCTCCCAAAAAAAAAAAAATGCTCCCAAGTCCTACCTACCTTTCTCAAGTGGCTTTCAATCAATAACTTAATTAAACCTTTATGATATATGAATGAGAACAAACATTGGGTCTTTCCCTAAACCTTGTAGACATGTGCTTCAGAATCATTAACATAAAATAAGGGGTGTTCATCCTCACTTGACCTATGATGTGAGCAAAGAATTGGAAATGGTACAAATTCACCCGGTTGAAGTGCCCTTTACATGTGAAGAAATATTGTGTGATACATAGGAGATAATTCCACTCATCCTACAACCAGGACCTCTATATTTCCGAATGCCAACACCTATCCTTATACTCATCCTTCAACCAAGACCTCTAGATTTCTCAACGGGAACACCTATCCTTATACTCATCCTTAAGGAAAAATAACACATCGATTCTCGTCAAACATGAACCTTGAAAGTTCTTTCTCCATCTGCAAGGAGGCCACTTGATTTCTATGATTACCTCCTCGGTAATAGGAAAAGGGATTCCTCCAACATTAACTTTCTGACCATCAAAACCCTCCACGAAAGCCCTGGAAACTCCATTGTGATAACTTGTACAATGAAAGAATAATTGTTCCACCGTGCCTCTCAAAAACATTGATGAATATCTAGGTAGAGTTCAAGAAGGTTGGGTCCTTTGGGCTCACGTTTGTGTAGTTTTCCTCTCCTTCCCATAGCTTTCACCATCAAACACTAGCACTTGAAGCGGGACTGGGATTCAATCCAGGGTTTTCAGGATAACTAACACCTTATCCTCTCCTGGCATAAAACATACAATAGGTTAACCATGCATTATACGATTTTTACCATTTGAAACAAATGATTTCACAACGTGGCAGTTGGTAAATCATATAATAAACTTGACTTGCGATTACATAAAGAATTTTCATGCAATCATGACTTTTTAACTAAAAATTACCTCTTGGTGGCAGAACCCGGAAACCGATCACATCATATCACCAACTGATTAATCAACGCTTGCTTGACATATTATCGTTCATTCACTGACATCTGCTCCATCAGCACATTCTTTCAGACATTAAAAAATAATAATAATAATAATAAAATAAAAAAATAAAAATTGAATTTTTGCATTTGGCGCTAATACTCCAATAGTTGGTGTTTAATTGATTGTCTTCACAAATTTGAGCTACTACTTTGGTTGTCACCGCATTTTTATTTTCAAATCTTATAATAGCATTGGTATTCTATCTGTCAACATTTTAACAATATTTTTTTACAAATCGGCGTTGACACTGAAACTATCAACACATTTTTAAAACTATTAACTAAAATTGTGATAACACATCTAATTCCCTTCATTGTTGATCACAAAATTGCCAAGGATATGTATGATTCCCTCATTTTATTGTACGCCATCAACAACATCAATCAATCTATAAGTCCAAGGGGTCAACTTCGTGAGATCAAGATGACAAAGAATGATATTATGGAATCATACTTTGTAAGGATATCTTAAATAAAAAATCAACTCAAGGATATCGATGAAGAAGTATCTCACAAATAATTGGTAGTTGTGGAAATAGGTGGTCTACCTAAATCTCAGTATCCTTTTGCCGCAAGTATTAATGGCAGAGAAAATGCACCTACTTTTCACAAGTTATGGGATGGTTGCACTCAAGGAGAATCAAGGCTCCTATCCAGAGATAAGATTTCAAATCCAAGTGAAGACTCTCAGTATTTTGCAATGCACTCAAAAAGAGTAATAAAAGAAGGCCTAATTTTGGAAGATTTAAAAGAAATTCAGGAAGAAGACAAAATTCTACAACTAACTTTAGAATTGATCCAAGAAAGGGACCTACTCCACAAACAAGAGCTACTCCTCGCTCTCAAGATAGAAGAGACAAGAAAAATGTTCAATGATATCTTTGTCAAGCATATGGTAAATGTCAAAATAATTGTCCTCAAAGAAATGAGCCACAAAGGGATGATGATTAATAAAGGAACAATAGACATCATGCTTTTGATGTTGATCTTAATGAATCCTCACATAAGGGGAGGCTTAAAACTAAAGATTCTAGTGATGAATATTCATTCTATTGTGCTTTTACAAGTTTTATTAGAGGTCATGATGAAATGTAGTTGTGGATAATGGTGCCTCTAGGCACATGACTGGAAATCATGAGAACCCCTCTAGATTGGTTGAAAAGAAGATAGTTGAAAGGGTTAAACTTAGAGATAATGGCAAATATAAAGTCAAAGGCATCGGATCATTTTCCTTCCAATTAGAATCGAGGTAATGTATCTATCAATAATATTTTATATGTTCCTAGTTTGAAGAAGAACTTGTTGTCTATTTCATCTCTTCAAGACAAAGAATATATAATTGCTTTCGTTGGTGAACAAGCTATAGAATGGAAGAAGGACTCATCTTTTGAATCTTCCAAAGTCATTGGTCTACGAATTAGAGGCCTGTATCATCTCCTTGGTCAATCTATTCAAGCCTTGTTACACAACACCATTGACCTTTGTGAGTTATGGAAAAGCCTGGTCTAGAATGAAATGTTTTGTTAAAGATGTATTGAAAATCAAGATTGAACATGATGCAATTTGCAAGGGATGTGCTCTTAGGAAAAATGTTAAAGGAAGATGTACTAGGAGTGATAGTAGATCCAAAGGAATCTTGGATCTTGTGCATTCTAATGTTTGTGGGCCTATGTCTGCCAAGTGCTTGGGTGTTCATTGGTACTATGTCACTTTTCTTGACGATTACTCTCGTAAAACATGGATTTTTTTTCTTGAAATACAAGGATGATGTATTTGAGAAGTTTTGAGAATTCAAAGCATAGGTTGAAAATATTACAAGAAGAAGAATCAAGACTTTAAGTTTTGACAATGGAGGTGAATATGTATCCAAGGAATTGATTATCTTCTGCAGGGATGCTAGAACTAAGAGGGAGTTGGTAGTTCCTTACTATTCTCAACAAAATGGTATTTTCAAAAGGAAGAATAGGACCATTATGGACATTGCCAATGCCATGCTTCGTGATCAAGAGTTACCAATGTTTTCCTGTGGAGAAGCTTCAAGGACAACTGATATGTTCAAAATAGATGGCCTCATCGAATATTGGATTACAAGACTCTTGAAGAACTCTTCACAAGTGAGAGATCGAATGTTGAAAATTTAAGAATATTTGGTTGTTCTATTTATGTTCATGTTCCCAAGGACAAAAGGAAGAAGTTGGACCCTTCTGGGAAAAAAGGAACTCTTTTTGGCTATAGAGAAAATTCAAAGACCTCTAGGGTCTATGTTCCATGACAACGTTCTATTGAAACTTATAGGGATGTTATTTTTTATGAAGATGCTTGTTGGGTCTCCAAAATTTCGTTCATTTCATCCTCTTTTCTTTCACTTTACTTCAGAGTTTACCATATTTCTAGCTCCAAAACCATACACTAAGACCATCTTCGTAATTAAATATGGGTTTAGACACATTATTTTCCAATACATTTATTTTGGTATTTTTATTGAATTTATGATTAAATATCAGAAAAATAATATGTACTCACTTATAAATAAAAGTTGGATGAGTTTTGTGACATGTGCAGCCATATTTGAAGATTCCAAGACAATCACATTTGGACTCCAAGAATCAAATTCGAATTTCCACTCCCAACTCTTGAAGATTTGAGATAATTGGTCGAGCACATCTCATGGAGAAATATCATGGAAGTTTTCATAAGTGTCTCTTATGAAAGCTAGGAGAGATTTGTGAGAGGGTATGAAGAGATGTTAATTCCTAGATGTCAACACATGGTTGTAACCACATGAGATATTTGTGGATCTACATTTATGAATTAGTTAGATTAGGTTTTTTATAAATAGGGGTGCCTTCTCCTCTCAAAAGTTGTGCAAAGTTTGGGAGCTATGCACATGCTTCAATATAGAGTTTTGTATGTTAAGGATTGACACTACGCTTATGATTGATTTAATAAATACCATTGTAGATCACTTTGATATTGTTGGTGTTTGATTAATATATTTTTCAACTTTCCACCTCTCATGCACTTTGGGATTGCCATCTAATGAGTATGGGATGTATTCTAACGTTTTATTTTTAGTTTCTTCATGTTCATTTTAAACCTTTTGATTAGATGCATTATTTACAATCTTTCATACTCATTCCATTTATGTTCTTTTGTAGGTTAAGCATTATTGCTCTCATTTCATAGATTCGTTGCTTTTCAATTTGTTAGATAGATATGCATGAATTATTCTAATTTGACAATGCTCACATTAGTAATGTCAATTGATCTCTCACTACTTTCAGAATAAGTTTCCTTTAAGTTTCATTGTTTAAGAATTCAATGCTTTCTTAGTATAGGATATATTAAATTTACTTTCAAGTTATTAGAATAGATTTACTTTCGTGTTGGTAAAATAGATTTAATTTCATGTCACTAGAATATATTTATTTTCGTGTCAATAGAGTAATTTTACTTTTATGACAATTGTCATTTCAATTTCATAGATTAAAATATTTATTTCCAAGTTCACTTTTGAAAAAGAAGGTGTGTGCATACTCATCTTAGATATTTTTCATGAATAGGTTTTATTTCAGTTTTGTCTTTTCTTTCAATAGATTAGGATTCCATGTTCAAATTGAAAGTTGATTCCTAGCATATATTGTGCAAGTATACTTCGCAAGTTCACGAACCCTCGGTTTGACAATTTCATGACAAGTAATTTAACTAACAATTAAATTACCCAGTAATTTTGTTTTCTAGAATTCCAACGGTTCACACTTGGATTCTAATGATGAGATACTTGTGGCTCCAAAGAATGTGGAATCGAAATTTAAAGAACCTAAACATATGGAACAAGATCCTCATGAAAAGTTTGGTGATCATGAATTTCTTGACTTTTGAAGAGTCATTGTACCTGAGACTAGAAAGAGACATGCTTGGCTTGAAAGAACATTGAAGGAAGTTTAAGGATATGTTGCTCCTCATTGAACTTTCAAGCAAAGAAAGAGGCAGAGGACATATTCAGGATATGCGACAATGATGTGTAAGATCATTGAATCTGAGCCATATTCCACATATGAAGAAGTTGTTGAGCATCAAGTTTCAAAATATGTTATGACCGAAGAGTACTATATTGAAGAACGATGTTTGGGAAATATTGCAAAGATCTAAAGGGAAATATGTTGTGTCTTCTAAATGGGTCTACAAAATAAAGCATGCAACTAATGGAAGTATTGATAATTACAAGGAAATAACTGTGGCCCAAGGATTCTCTCAGAAAGAGGGAGAGGATTATGAGGACATGTTTGCTCCTATTGCCAGGAATGCTTCTATTAGATCTGCCATTGCTCTTTCTTCTATTGCAAGTTGGAATTTTCATCAAATGGTCTTCAAGATTGCCTTTCTGAATGGAGGCATAGAAGAAGAAGTTTATACTGAACATATCCTTTCTCAAGCGGCTTTAAATCAATCATTTAATTAAACCTTTATGATATATGAAATGAGAAGAAACATTGGGTCTTTCCTTAAACCTTGTAGACATGTGCTTCAGACTCATTAACATAAAGTTAGGAGTATTCATCCTCACTTGACCTATGATGTGAGAAAGGAACTGGAAATGGTACAAATTCACTCGGTTGAATCCTCCCTCACATGTGAAGTAATGTTGTGTGATACATAAGAGATAATTCCACTCATCCTTCAACCAAGACCTCTAGATTTCTCAACGAAAACGCCTATCCTTATACTCATCCTTAAGGAAAAATGACACATCGATTCCAGTCAAACACGAATCTTGAAACTTCTTGCTCCATCTGCGGGGAGGACTGTGACTTTTATGATCACCTCCTCAGTAATAGGAAAATAGATTCCTCCGACATTAAATTATTGACCATCAAAACCCTCCACGAAAGCCCTGGAAACTCCATCGTGATAACTTGTACAATGAAAGAATAATTTTTCCCACCCTGCCTCTAAAAAGCATTAATGAATCTCTGGGTAGACTTCAAGCAGGTTGGGTCCTTTGGGCTCACCTTTGTATAGTTTTCCACTCCTTCCCATAGCTTTCACTGCCAAACGCTAGCACTTGAAGCGGGAGTGGGATTCAATCCGGGGCTTTTGGGATAACTAACACCTTATCCTCTCTTTGCATAAAACATACAATAGGTTAACCATGCATTATACAAGTTTTACCATTTGAAACAAATGATTTCACAACATGGAAATTGGTAAATCATATAATAAACTTGACTTGCGATTACATAAAGCATTTTCGTGCAATCATGACTTTTTAACTAAAAATTACCTCTTGGTGGCGGAACCCGGAAACCAATCACGTCATATCACCAACTGCTTAATTAATGCTTACTTGAAATATTATTGTTCATTCAGTGACGTCTGCTCCATCAGCACATTCCTTTGGACATAAAAAAAAATTGAATTTTTTCATTTGGCGCTAATACTCTAGTTGTTGGTGTTTAATTGACTCTCTTCACAAATTTGAGTTGCCACTTTAGTTCTCATTGCATTTTTATTTTCAAATATTATAATAGTGTTGATATTCTATTTGTCAACATTTTAACACTATCTGTTACAAATCGGTGCTCACACTGAAACTATCAACACATTTTTAAAACTATTAACTAAAATTGTGATAACACATCTAATTCCCTACATTGTTGATCACAAAATTACCAAGGAGATGTATGATTCCCTCATTTTATTGTATGCCATCAACAACATCAATCAATATATAAATCTAAGGGGTCAACTTCGTGAGATCAAGATGACAAAGAATGATATTATGGCATCATACTTTGTAAGGATATCTCAAATAAAAGATCAACTCAAGGATATCGATGAAGAAGTATTTGACAAATAATTAGTAGTTGTGGCAATATGTGGTCTACCTAAATCTCGGTATCCTTTTGCCACAAGTATTAATGGCAAAGAAAATGCACCTAATTTTGACAAGCTATGGGATGCTTTCACTCAAGGAGAATCAAGGCTCCTATCCAAAGGTAAGATTTCAAATCCAAAGTGAATACTCTCAATCTTTTGCAATGAACTCAAAGAGTAATAAAATAAGGCCTAATTTTGGAAGATTTCAAAGAAGTTTTGGAAGAATGCCTAATTCTACAACTAACTTAAGAACTAATCCAAGAAAGGGACCCACTCCAGAAACAAGAGCTCCTCCTTGCTTTCAAAATAGATGAGACGGGACAGATGTTCAATGATATCTTTGTCCAACATATGGTAAATGTCAAAATAATTGTCCTCAAAGAAATGAGCCACAAAGGGATGATGATTAATAAAAGAACGATAGACATTGTGCTTTTGTTGTTGATCTTAATGAATCCTCACATAAGAGGAGGCTTAAAAATAAAGATTCTAGTGATGAATATTCATTCTATTATGCTTTTACAGGTTTTATTACAGGTCATGATGAAATGTGGGTTGTGGATAGTGGTGCCTCTAGGCACGTGACTGGAAATCACGAGAACCCTTCTAGATTGGTTGAAAATAAGATAGCTCAAAGGGTTGAACTTAAAGATAATGTAAAATACAAAGTCAAAGGCATTGGATCATCTTCCTTCCAATTGGAATCAGGAGGTAATGTATCTATTAATAATATTTTATATGTTCCTAGTTTGAAGAAGAACTTGTTGTCTATTTCATCGCTTGAAGACAAAGGATATATAATTGCTTTCGTTGGTGAACAAGTTATAGTAGGGAAGAAGGACTCATATTTTGAGTCTTCCAAAGTCAATGGTGTACGAATTGGAGGCCTATATCATCTTCTTGGTCAATCTATTCAAGCCTTGTTACAGAGCACCACTGATCTTTGTGAGCTATGGCATCGAAGGTAGCCTCGTGTTTATTACAAATCCTTGTCTAGAATGAAATGTTTTGTTAAAGATGTATCGAAAATCAAGATTGAACATGATGAAGTTTGCAAGGGATGTTCTCTTAGGAAAAATGTTAAAGGAAGATGTACTAGGAGTGATAGTAGATCCAAAGGAATCTTGGATCTTGTGCATTCTGATGTTTGTGGGCCTATGTCTAACAAGTCCTTGGGTGTTCATCTGTATTATGTCACTTTTATTGACGATTACTCTTGTAAAGCATGGATTTTTTTCTTGAAATACAAGGATGAAGTATTCAAGAAGTTTTGAGAATTCAAAGCACAGGCTGAAAATACTACAAGAAGAAAAATCAAGACTTTAAGTTTTAACAATGGAGGTGAATATGTATCCAAGGAATTGATTATCTTCTGTAGGGATGCTAGAATTAAGAGGGAGTTGATAGTTCCTTACTATCCTCAACAAAATGGTATTGTCAAAAGGAAGAATATGACCATTATGGACACTGCCAATGCCATGCTTCGTGATCAAGAGTTACCAATGTTTTTTTTGTGGAGAAGCTTCAAGGACAATTGTTTATGTTCAAATTAGATGCCCACACCGAATATTGGACTACAAGACTCTTGAAGAACTCTTCACAAGTGTGAGATCCGACGTTGAAAATTTAAGAATATTTGGTTGTTCTATTTATGTCCATGTTCCCAAAGACAAAAGGACGAAGTTGGACCCTTCCAGGAAAAAAGGAACTTTTTTTGGCTATAGAGAAAATTCAAAGACCTCTAGGGTCTATGTTCCACGAGAACGTTCTATTGAAACTTATAGGGATGTTATTTTTATGAATATGCTTGTTGGGTCTCCAAAATGTCATTCATTTTATCCTCTTTTCTTTCACTTTACTTCAGAGTTTACCATATTTCGTAGCTCCAAAACCACACACTAAGACCATCTTTGTAATTAAATATGGGTTTAGACACATTATTTCCAATACATTTATTTTGGTATTTTGATTGAATTTATGGTTAAATATTAGAAAAATAATATGTACTCACTTATAAATAAAAGTTGGATGAGTTTTGTGACATGTGCAGGCGTATTTGAAGATTCCAAGATAGTCATATTTGGACTGCAAGACTCAAATTCGAATTTCTTCTTCAAAATATTGAAGATTTGAGGAATATTTGAGATAATTGGTCGAGCACCTTTCATGGAGAAATATCATGGATGTTTTCATAACTATCTCTTATCAAAGCTAGGAGAGATTTGTGAGAGGGTATGAAGAGATGTTAATTCCTAGATGTCATCACATGGTTGTAACCACATGAGATATTTGTGGATCTAGGAGAGATTTGTGGATCTACATTTATGAATTATTTATCTTAGTTTTTGTATAAATAGGGGTGCCTTCTCCTCTCAAAAGGTGTGAAAAGTTTGGGAGTTATGTTGATTCTTCAATATAGAGTTTTGGATGTTAAGGATTGACACTATGCTTATGATTGATGTAATGAATACCATTGTAGATCACTTTGATATTGTTGGTGTTTGATTAATAAATTTCTCAACTTTCCACCTCTCATGCACTTTAGGACTGCCATCTAATGAGTATGGGATGTATTCTAATGTTTTATTTTTAGTTTCTTTATGTTCATTCTAAACCTTTTGATAAGATGCATTGTTTACATTCTTTCATACTCATTCCATTTATGTTCTTTTGTAGGTTAAATGTTATTGATCTCATTTCATAGATTCATTACTTTTCAATTTGTTTGATAGATATTCATGAATTATTCTAATTTGAGAATGCACACATTAGTAATTTCAATTGATCTCTCATTGCTTTCAGAATAGGTTGCCTTTAAGTTTCATGGTTTAAGAATTCAATGCTTTCTTAGTATAGGATTTGTTGCTTTCTATATTAAATTTACTTTCAAGTTATTAGAATAGATTTAATTTCGAGTTGGTAAAATAGATTTAATTTCATGTCAATAGAGTAAGTTTACTTTCATGACAATTGTCATTTCAATTTCATAGATTAAAATATTTCTTTCCAAGGTCACTTTTGAAAAAGAAAGTGTGTGCATACTCATCTTAGATATTTTTCATGAATAGGTTTTATTTCAGTTTTGTCTTTTCTTTCAATATATTAGGATTCCTTGTTCAAATTGAAAGTTGATTCCTAGCATATATTGTGCAAGTATACTTTGCAAGTTCAAGAACCCTGAGTTTGACAATTTAATGACAAGTAATTTAACTAACAATTAAATTACCCAACAATGTTGCTTTCTAGAATTCCAATTGTTCACACTTGGATTCTAATGATGAGATGCATGTGGTTCCAAAGAATGTGGAATCAAAATTTAAAGAACCTAAACATATGGAACAAGATCCTCATGAAGAGTTTGGTGATCATGAATTTCTTGGCTTTCGAAGATCCATTGTACCTGAGACTAGGAAGAGACATGCTTGGCTTGAAATAACATTGAAGGAAGTTTAAGGACATGTTTCTCCTCATCGAACCTTCGAGGAAAGAAAGAGGCAGATGACATATTCAAGATATGCAACAATGATGTGTAAGACCATTGAATCCGAGCCATATTCCACATATGAAGAAGTTTTTGAGCATCAAGTTTTGAAATATGTTATGACTAAAGCGTACTATATTAAAGAATGATGTTTGGGAAATCTTGCAAAGATCTAAAGGGAAATATGTTATGTATTCTAAATGGGTCTACAAAATAAAGCATGCAACTGATGGAAGTATTGATAATTACAAGGAAATATTTGTGGCACCAGGATTCTCTTAGAAAGAGGGAGAGGATTATGAGGACATGTTTGCTTCCATTGCCAAGAATGCTTCTATTAGATCTGTCATTGTTCTTTCTTCTATTGCAAGTTGGAAATTGCATCAAATGGATGTCAAGATTGCCTTTTTGAATGGAGGCATAGAAAAAGAAGTTTATATTAAGAAGCCTCAAGGCTTTGAGATCCATGATATAGAGACACATGTTTTCAAATTGAAGAAATCCTTTTATGGGCTGAAGCAGGCTCCTCATGCATGGTACTCTCCCATTGATAGTTATTAATTGAGCCTTATGTTACTGTTAGTGTTTCACACTACCATCAGTGATCAAAATCTGCTCTTTTGCATTTCATAGTAGGAGTCCCATAATGCTGAGTTTGCATTCCATTAGGTCATGGATTCACTGATGGTAGGGTTTACTTCAATTTTCCCTCATGATCTGTACTTGCTAATCCTCTTCCATATATTTCAGTCATGGTTCATGTTCCCTTTGCAATTCATTTAATTAGGTCTTAGGGTTTGGTCTCATTAGGTTTTAGGGTCCCACCATGGTCAAATCCAACAATTACATGCCAATAATGATCAACAAGGAAATGAGGAGGCCAATAATGATTAGCAAAGCCATAATTTATCATTTTGAAAGCCTAATGTAGTTCTCACCTCAAAACTTGTTTTGAGGTGAAAACAGGGTATTTTGTTTTTATCTCCATTAATGATGTAATTTTATGTTTTCATATGTAGTATTGGTTCCCAACTACTCCTAAACATCTTGTGGTGCTGCAAGCACCTGCCACTGCAAACAATCAGGTTATCATGAGCACAAATCCACCTGCAACAACAAAAGAGAACAAGCACTAAACCCTAATTTCCTCTCCCACTGAGCTAGGGTTGGCTATGGGATCAGATATATCTGGGCAGAGGAGGCATAAGGGATATTAGAAGGTATGAGACCATTTCACATCATCAAACATCAAGTCTCCATCATTTGTCGAGAAGGCATTCCAAGGAACAAGCCATTCACCACACATAAGGGACAATTTTTCTTCAAACTATGTTTTTGATCAAGAAAATATGAATTTGACAAAAGTGAGAGAGGTTTTTGTTAATAATAGACCCAAGAAGAAAAACCTCCTTTAGTTTGTACACAGGTCTCATGGTTTTAGAGAAATGTCAGAAATACAGTTGCTACAAGAGAATTGATGCACTTCTGGAGTGACCTTGTGGAAATCAAAATTTCTCCTAACTAAGGTGACCAAATGACTTGCTTGATGAGTCAAATGATAACTAGACACAAATATATTTCCAATGAGTTATCATGAGCTCAATTTGGAGTTCAGGAAGACCTCCAAACATTGACTGGAACAACACTCTGCATTTTGGCAGCCTCATTCTACACATTTTGACCATTTGTGGAAGATTGGACTTCTGATAGGGAAAATGAACTCCAAATTGAAAAATTCAAGATGTTATGGAAAGTAGACTCAACAATATTTCCAACGAGCTATCCCATGTCTGATTTGGACACCTGGAAGGCCTCCAAAGGTTGTATGCAAAAGGAATTACACTTAGAGAGAAGGGCGTTGTGCTTAGAGGAAAATTTCTCGGTGCAATTTATAATAGGCGCTGCGCTCCTGGGTAGTGGCGCTGCGCTTAGGCCAGCCAACACCAGAAATGCCCCAAACTTCAAATATTTGCTAAATTTCCTCCAAATTCGCCTTGTGCAAGTAAGTATTAGTCTTGTCCCTGCCATTTAGTTTGCATGTGTAAAGATTTTCATGGTTTTCCACTCTCTATATAAAACCCTAATTCTCACTATAAACCCTAGTTATTTGGTTTTCCCCATTACTCAACCTCATAACTAAACCCTTATCCCCATCACTTTTATCATATTCTACCACTCATTTATCTCTCCCTAAACCCCCTCCCTCTTATGTTTTGCTCATAGTTTCCTACATTCACTCACACCCATCCCTACAAGCCATTGCATATACCATTCATCTCATACATTGTCAAAACTTTGCAAACTATCAGAGTGATTAAACCGTGGACAAAGGAAGTGATTTTGAGTATGATGAGGATGAAAACACAGGCAGTGACACCTCAGTAGGCAAAGCTAGGCAACAGAGAAAACCACACAAGGGAGGAAGATAGACTTAAAATGTTGGCTGAAGCCTCTTTGGCCAACCAAAGCACTTGATGGTGGTGCTCCAGGCCAAATTTGGGCAAATTTTGAGAATTTTTTGTATTTTTGAAATTTTGGAATTCACAACACAGAAAATTCACTTTTTCCTAGGGCATCCATTGGAGAAAAAGTTGACATTTTTGGATTTAGAATGATGAGGACATGCACCTTGGAAATTTTCAGAAGTTTTGGAGCAAATCTGGTTCACCAAAAGGTCCAAAAACTACCAAAAAATGATCTCTCTACCTCTTTTTGGACACACATAAGTAGTATTGGGAGAGACAAGTTTTTAGGGGGCAAATTACCTCCAAATTCAAAAATTTTAGTTGTTCCAGAAACTAGACTTGAATACCTTTCCAATGAGCTATCATGGGCTCAATTTGGCTAAGGGGAAGGCCTCCAAAATCAGGTGGAAAGTGGAGTTGTTCTTAGGACCAGTGGCGCTGTGCTTAGGGCCATTTTGCTCAGGAAGCCTAAATTCGCCTGTTTTGACTATGAATTTGATTTCTCTCTCCTCACAGATGAGTTCACTAATGTAATTGATGACATGGCATGTAAATGTAATGGTAAAATAGTGTTAGAGGGTAGATTCATTAGTTAGAGGTGGTTTTGAGGTAAATGAATCAGTTTCCCCTCTTTTAGAGGCAAGTTGTTTGACTGCCTATATTCCTGGTCCTTGTTTGGAAATGGTTGAAACAACTCCTCTTCTCATGGTTTCGACCCCTGATGGTTAGGATGAGTGATTGCAATGTCTATATCATGTATTTTCTTTCTCATTTGAAAGGGTTGGACTCACTTGGATGCTCAAAGCTTGATTGTACACCATTGTAAGCAGTTTGGCAAGGAAATTAATAGGAATTGCAGTTATTTTTAAGGGATCCATGTGGTATGGTGCTTTTGCATAGTTTTTTCTTTTGTTATCAGTTGTTTGCATGTGTTATGTATGCCATCATCTATTTCACTGCTTCTAATTGAATGTATTCAAGATAGATAGGTAGAATCCATTATTTGCAGTGCTCTACCTTGGGAAATCATTTAGTATTCTATGTTTTATGTTGTTTGAGAAGGACCCATTACTGTCACATGCCCTCCTCAAATCCTCACTGATCTTAGACACCCCACCTCACTAAATTTCAAGTGTTAAATCCTATACCTACCTTGCCCCATAGAACACCCTGCATTTCTGACCTAATTTCCCAGACCCTACTGCCAATCTCCATATGATCTAGCAAACATCATCAAATCAATCAAAACTTTCTGAGCTACTATACCTAGCCTAATATCCCTATATGATTCAGTCATTTTGACTGAAATCCTAAAGGAGAGAGCCCTCTCCCGACCTTGTAGGGCTAGCTACAAGGTTAACTGGTTTGTGGTTACCCTGGAAGCTTGCCTTCTTCAGCCTGAGGAAAATCTAGGTGATAACACCTTAGTTTCAAAAAGAGCATTGTTGATCAAAATTTCCACTTCAAAGTTGTCAAAGTTGAGCCCTTTACTCTGTTGTGGTATCCAGATGGTTTGTTTTTTACAAGTGTTAAAGTTTTGATTGTCTAGTGTAAGAGGGAGTTGATTATAAATTTGAGATGAAGGATCTTGGTCTTATGCATTACTGTTTGGGGTTGGAAATTTGGAAAAATCCTGGGGGAATCTTTGTTGGATAAGGCAAGTACACTATTAATATCCTTCTAAATTTTGGCATGATGGACTGCAAATCCACAGACACTCCTATGGTGACAAATTTGAAGAAGATATGTGACTATCATTCTGATCTAATTGACCCCTCTATGTATCAAAAAATTGATTGCCTCATTAAACTATCTTGTGAACACTAGACATGATATTTGCTATGTTGTGAACATGTGGAACCAATTCTTGGTAGAGCCTCGACATGTGCATTGGGTTGCAACCAAACATATATTGAGATATTTGCGTGGCACCATTGACTATGGTTTAAGATATGTTTCTAATAGAAAATGGAAGCTACATGGTTTTACTAATATTGATTGAGATGGAAGCTCTGATGATAGAAAGAGCACTTATGGGTTATGTTTTAGCATGGGCTTTGCTATGGTTTCATGGTCTGGTAGAAAGAAAACTTCTATTGCTCTGAGTACAAGTGAAGTTGAGTATATAGTTGCATGTTTAGCTTGTTGTGAAGTTGCGCGGCTTCGAAATCTCTTTGATGGTTTGTTTGATCAAGTGTTGGAATCAACCGTTATATATTGTAGTAATCAAAGTCATGTGAAGCTTTATGAGAACCCAATTTTTCATGATAGTTCGAAGCACGTTGAGATCAAGAATCATTACATCTGAAATCTTGTCCAGAGGGGAGATGTGAGGCTTGAATATATCCCTACCAACGAGCAGATTTATAATGTTTTGACAAAGCCATTTTCTCGGATGAAGTTTGCTTATTTTAGAGAACAACTTGGAGTTGTTGAGAATCCCTCTATGAGAGAGAGGGAGCATTGATTGTATTGCACCATGTGATTGACAGTCTTCATTAGGTTGTAGTTGAGAGGGTATAAATTATGGTTAAGAAGTTTGTCACTTCCTTAGGTCAATTGACTGAGAGGGTAGTGAGTCTAGTTGGAGAGCTTGGTTCTAAGTCATAAAGTGATCCCTTGGGTTATGATGATTGGGAGACAAATTTGGTTGGGCACACTGATTTTGAGATTATCTCCCTTGGGTCATTTGACTGAGAGACTATATAGTTGGGGATTGAGATAGGGATTCCTCCCTTGGCTCATGGATCAAGATACCTTGTTTATGGTCGGGGAGATGGACCCTATGTAACCATTGCATATGGTTGGAGAGTTTGACCTCATTGATTAATCCCATGATTAGTTGGGAATTGACCTTGATGCCATTGGGTTTTGGCTTATGGGATGTGTTGGATGTTATGTATCTCTCCTTATGAGATACTTGTACATCTAATCTCTCCCTTGGGCTGTGGCTAAGAGACCAATGGATTGGTCTGGGAGATTGATCTTGAGAGAGAATGAAAAATACCTCCCTAGCTATGTTCGGTATTTTCATTTGCAAAAAAAAGGAGAAATTATAATTATAGTTTTGAATGTTGACCAAGTCGACCTAAAGTGCACAAGTTAGCCCCACATGATGAATGGGTTTCACCCCGAGGTAAAATCCCTCCTCCTAAGTCACATATAAATAAGATTTTGTTGACCCGCATTTGGTATCATCACAACACACATCATTCGATATGAAATCACAACAAGAAGTCCACACGTCTAGAGAAGGAGGAGAGTTCAGTTCTGCATTAACTAGCCTTACGTTCTTCTATTTGAACAGCATTTACTTGAGAATAATTCCTTTTGTTTGATCGAGAACGATATTATTTGAGGAGGCCAAGATCTTCCAAGGTCCATTGACTCTTGTTTGATCGAAGTTCTTTTATGTTTATGGGTCATTGACCGTAGGTCAACTCTATGATTTGACCGAGATATTGATTGGGGTTGTTGATTGAGGTTTTGAAAGAATTTTAGCCCTCTTGTAAAGAGTTACCTCAGGCCGAAATTTGGACCTCTTGTTACATACTTGAATTTGATTAGCATTGACTTTATTCTATCTTTTGACTAATTGACTTGGCATTTGTTGAGGTCAGGAAAATTGGAATCTTGTTGGAATATTATGATGTACATTTTGATGAACTGGATTCTCTCTCATAAGCAAAGATTTTTGGTTTTTCCCCTTTTGGGTTTTTCCCTAACTGCTAGCCTAAATATTGGTGTCTCTTGCCTTTTGTTTTACTATTTACTGTGATCTCTATTTCTCTATTAAAGAAAGTGAATGGTTGAAAATTTTCATGTATAATTGCTTAATGATTGGAATGCTATAAGAAGGCTAATTGTATCGTTGGAAGTAATTATCAATTTGAAAAATTGTACTAGCCTCGATTGCACTAAATAATCAATAAAGACTAGTAGCACATATAAGTGGCTTTGTGCCATAGAAATAGTCCAAATTTGGTGACATAGTGGCATAAATTTAATAGTATAATAAAGTGTGGAGATGGAATGTAAAACTTAAATGTATGGCTAACATAAAAAGAATTATAATGGCTTTGTGGGATATAAACAAAATTTGATAACATAAATATTCAACTAGAAGGAGAATCCACTTGTATGGTTTGAGGGGCCTTTATGTTTTATTTAGAATTAGAGAGCTCCAAGTTAGCTAGTTTCTTCACCATTAGGAATACCATGGAGTTCAACTTCTTGAGCTAGAGTTGCACGTCATCAATGATGAGAACGATTTACTATTGTGTTTATGATTGCTTTGTTAAGACTTTTCCCATAATTGTTTTGATATGCTAGTATAACTCAATATTTGATGGTATCTGATTTGCCTAGTACAATTATTCCCTATGTTAAGGATCTAGTGATCCACACTCTGCTCTACTTATGAAATGGACAAGAAGTTCCTTTCCACTTGAGTTTCTTGCTCGGTATTATGAATTTCTCTATGAATAAGGGGGGGGTGGGGGGGGGGCCGGGGGGTTGTTCTCCTAAAAAGATACAATACATATTTTGAAATTCACTTAATCTCCCTATCCTAAAAAGATACAATAAATCTTTTGAAATTCACTTGACCTCCCTATAACTACAATAATATTTTTCTCTTCTCATATTTGGTATAGGGTTGAGGTATAAAGAGGTAAGGGAGAGTGTAGGAAAGGTCATTTAGAAACTCAAATACTAGGAGCATGAAAATGGAGAGGCATTAGCTTATAGAGGGAGAAGAAGTAACCACCCCCAAATTGATGCAAAGGAAAATTAAACATAGAGAATGAAGTTTTGGGAGGATCATGGCAAAACATAGGAGTTCAAGAGTCAGGATAACATGTGATTGAGAGAGAAGAGGACCACCATTAATTAAATAAAGCAATGTTAAAGCAAACACAAAGAAGGAACTAAAGTGTAGAAAGCCCAACACCTCATAAAGTATGAAATGAGAAGATAAATGAAACCAAAATTAGAAGGAATGGAGATGTTAAATCGAAGTAAACCCACACATTAGAGAGAAATTATGAACGTGATCATCCAACCTATATCCCAAAGACAATATCATTTCTAAAGGATTTCCCATAATCACAATAGTGTAGTTATGCATGGATGTAGGAGAAAACAATGTGATGTTTGCCATGAACTAGACAAATTGTGAAGGAAAACCTTGAGCTCTCGTGCATGTACTCAGAGGCATGTCGTGTGCCAAGTGTAGAGATTAATAAATCTATTGGTTGATTAGCAACATACCACATACTCATTCACATTTCACGAGTGTTCACCTATAGTGGGGGGGAATTATTGGTGCAATGTTAATAGTAATATATCTTAAGACATACATTTATGGACATGGAGTGTTGTGTACACACACACATTCTCTCACACACACATACTTACATCATATATATATATATATATATATATTATATATATATACCAAAACATGTCAATTGGATGTAGCTCGAGTGGTTGAGAGAAATGTTGTTATCCTCTATACTTGGGTTCAATTCTTGTATGTGACATGGTGAGCTCATAATGACTATATCCTTGTAATGACTTTGGGCCTTGGCGTGAGAGTCCCTCAATGACCAAAACAAATATATTTCCCATATGGAATATAAAGATATTTCTTTGAAGAAAAAAAATATATCCCAAATCATATTACTATTCATGTTGGTTTACTCCAAGGGGCCTCCTCTTAATCAACTTGTGTCATAGCAACTGCGTTTAAGGGATATTAAAGAATTCCCCTAATCTCACTGTATATTGATAAAAACCTCCTAAAATCCTTTTGTTGAACCCATTCCTAATACATCTTGCTAATAAAAATAACACGTTTTTAGTAGATATTACCTATTTTGACCAAATACTCCATTTTATACTCATCAAAATGTATAATTTCCCCTTACCCGACATCAATAGAAATTAATGTGTAGATTCTAAATTGTTCATGAAATTTTCTAAATCACAAGACTAGAAGCTACTCTATTGATCTGCAGAAGTAAATTCATGATCGAGAACACAAATCATTAACATGCATTAAGATTCAACACACATACACATAGATTTATCTAGGGGAAAACAACTGCTCAAAACCCCTTACTACTATATTGCATTAATCAAAGAATTTGGATGAATACAATATGCTTTGCTCAAGATTGAGCTCAACCTATTCCTGTATCTTCTATCCTTTGCCTCACTTATTGACCTTGGCCAATACTTAGCCAAAATTCTGAGCGTCCAAGCCCCTCTTTCCTTGCGTTGTTCCTCAAGGAATTAACCCCTATTGTTTAGAAAATTCCTCGATCTAGATTACACAATTCCTCTATGTCCTTCTCTAATTGCATGCATGACCTATACAACTTGGAATGGTTTACAATTGATAGTACAATGTCCTTGAACTCCAATTTCAATTCAGTAACTCAAATTCTCTGCATGCAACAATTATTTTGGGTTGATTGATCAGTTAACTAGATGATCACCTAGTGTGAAAAAAGTTACGCACCCACAACTTGACCTCCACTAGTTCTTATGACACTGAGAACTAGTTAAAATTACAATAGCTCAAATTAACTAACATAGATTGCTACAAATTAGCAATCAATCATGTAGAACTGAACTCTAAGTATCTCCAACTCAAATTTACTGAGTTAACTGAGTGACAAGAGCCATGTCACCTTAGTTAACTACCTCCAAGTATTTTTCTGAAATTGAAATTTGAATTTTTAATCTAGTTTGACCAAGGCAAAGTCAAAACTATATTTTCAACATCCCCTCTCAACAAGAAAGGGATTATGATATACCCCAATCCTGCTTCTATGGAACTCGAATTTGCCTCTTGAAAAGGCCTTTGTTAAAATATCTACATCTTGTTCCTCTGTCGAAATGTACTGCAATAACATAATCCGCCTTTGCACACAATCTTGTAGATGGTGATAACGGATGTTAATATGTTTGGACCGATCATGAAATACTAGATTCTCAAAGAGATTGATACAACTCTAATTTTCACAATAAATCATTGTAGGATCAATATTTTGACCAAATAACCCAACAAGAATCTTTCTCATCCAGATAGCCTCACATGTTGCTTGACTTGCAACCATGTACTTTTCTTCCGCTGAGCTGAGTGCCACAAATCTATGCTTCGTGTTGTACCAAGAAACTGTTGCTAACCCAACATTGAAAATTCCTCCTAAAGTGCTCTTCCTATCTGATGGACTCCCCGCCTAATTTGCATATGTGAAGCCTTGCAGCTTCACTCCCTTTGTCTGTTTGTACCAAAGACCAAATTGAGTAGTGCCTCTGAGGTATCTCAACACATGTTTTGCTGCCTTTCAATACAGTTTGGTTAGCTTAACCATGGCTTGACTAAGTTGGTTAACTGCATAACACATGTCTAGTCATGTGTTCAACAAATACATAAGTGAACCCACAAGCTGCTTGTAAATGGTAGCATCCATTTCCTCACATGAAGTGGCATCCTATTTCCTCTAGTTACCTATTAGAGGAGTGTCCATGGGTTTGTTAGTATCCATTACAAAACTTCTTTAGTGTATTGTTGGCATACTTTCCTTGAGAGACAAATAGTACCCCATCTCCTTGCCATACTTCCAAACCAAAGGAATAAATCATGAGTCCCATGTCCTGTAGAAATTTTGAATAATATGACACTTATTCACAGAGATTATCCTGATTATACACTATTTGCGGAATCATGCATAATACATAACCTCCTCTACGTTGATCATCAATTTGCAGTATTAAGAAACATTCACATGCACACATTGAAGCATCAATCACACATATCAACACAATATGTACTCGGGGAAAGCATAAAGCTGAAAACCCCCAACTATCTCTATATTATATTGATTGAGAACATGTAAAAATACATAGTAAAATACTCCTCGCAAGTACTCAGTACTATCTCCACCTGTTACACAAAAACTAGCTCAGATCTGAATCAATCACTGGCTCAAATCTCCTCCGCTGCTTGCCTGCCTCCACTGCGCAATCCTGCATGAGAATAGATGAGAATG
>APFE030926268.1:13984-32937 GCA_000404065.3 Pinus taeda | reverse complement strand
TTGAATTATTTTTGCTTACCAATACCATAAATAATGAGCATGAACAAGAAAATCAGACAGTCACATCAAAGAACACCAGATATAAGGTGGAAACCCAATGTGGGTGAAAACCACCTGCTGCAATATGTCTCTATCTTCTTTCAAATTAGAAACTCCTTTTTACAATGGTCTTGTACTGGTGCAGTCCTTTACCAGTACGCAGGCTGCAACCTGCAGAGAGCTACAACTCTCTCTCGTTTTCCAGTCCCTCCTGGAAAGGGAGCTACAACCCCCTACTTCTTTTCAAGGACCACTTTTCATAAATTTTCAAACTGGATCCATATACATCAAATGATCATCAAGTACAAATAAATTACAGTCAGCTGCAATAACCAGATCAACAATAAAAGAACTGAACCCAGAACACCTTATCAACAGAAAAATTCAGCGAACAGAAGATCTTAAAACAGATACGCAGTTTTCCTTTTTCTGGCCTGCGTCGCTACGCACTTCACACTCTGCTTCTCTGCGTACACCCGCAGAGCTCCTTCTGTTGTACTGCATGACCACGCACTGCTCCTTTTACTAATCTGCGTACAGTACGCACCCAAATTTACTATCGCGCCACGTACTGGCCAGTAGGCACGCACCTAGAAGAACAATCGCGCCACGTACTGACACAGTAGGCACGCACCTGAACCACTGTCGCTCTGCGTACCCACGCACTTCTCCCACGTCTCCTCTGTGTACCCACGCACTTCCCCTTCGTCGCCTCTGCGTACACACGCACTTCTTCCTTGTCGCCTCTGCGTACCCACACACTGCTCCTTCATCACCTCTGCATACCTCTGATTAGGGCTGAAATATAGTTAGATGCTCAGATCTGAACTTGCGCTCGAGAGATCACCCTTCACAGATTCGCTTCCAACTTCTCTTTTATAGATCAAGCTTTTAAACCAAGAACCCAATATATCCGATCTTAAGATATTCAATCCTCAAAATATACCCAAGCCAAATGATCTCCTTTGCTTTATATAGGCAAGATCCTTCTCAAAACACGGACTAATACCACGGGACAAAACCATGATAATACAATACTGTCGGCTAAATATCATAAGAAACCCCGCTTTACTGCCTTGAAGAGTGTGCACTGGGGTACGCACCTCATAAATGGGTAATCTGCGTAACTGGACACGGTCCCTGCACAGCGTACCTGCGGGTACGCACCTCCTGAACTGTTCTCCTGCGTACTTCTTTATTTTTATCAAATTGAGAGCCATGCCATGGGTGTTGCCATCAAGTACAATATCTGTAACATATAATCATACCAGAAACATAATGCCAACAAAGGACAAGTATAAAGCTGATGGCTCACTTGACAAGCACAAAGCTAGGCTTGTGGCAAAAGGTTTTGAACAGAAGGAAGGGGTCGATTATGAGGAGACTTTTGTCCCCACATCAAAATTGACACTCTTTGCACTAGCATCTCAGAACGGTTGGAAAGTCCATCAAATGGATGTAAAAATTGCTTTCTTGAATGGAGATCTAAAAGAGAATGTTTTTATGTCCCAGCCTGAAGGATTTGCTGTGAAAGGACATGAACATAAAGTATGCAAACCGTGAAGTCCTTGTATGGCCTCAAACAAGCACCGCGAGCCTGGTATGAAAAACTGACTGAGCATTTTCTGAAACTCAATTTCAAACATTTTGATCTTGATGATGCAACTTTATTTGTCAAGAAATTTGGAAAAACAGTTGTATATCTTGTGGTATATGTAGATGATCTTTTGATGACAGGGAACATTGAAAGCTACATTGCATCCATAAAGAAGGAATTTGGGAAAAGTTTTGAAATGACTTATTTGGGCTACGTTCATTACTATCTTGGCATTGAAGTAACCCAACATCCAAAATCCATATTTATTTCTAAAAAAAAATACATTGGAGATCTGCTGAGCAGGTTTGGCATGATAGAGTGCAATCCTCTTACTACTCCAATGGAACAAAACTTAAAGCTCACATCTATTGAAGGAAAAGAATTTGAGGATGCAACAAAGTATAGACAACTTGTAGGAAGTCTCAACTACCTCACTACTACACGACCAGACATTTCGTTTGTTTTTAGAATCCTCTCCAAGTTTATGCAAAAGCCTTGTGAGGGACATTGGTCTGCTGCAAAAAGAGTTCTAATGTACTTGAAGGGAACTCAAGACTTTGGAATCAAGTATACACAGGTGGACGACTTCAGCTTGATTAGATACTCTAATTCAGACTTTGATGGAGACAAAGAAATTGGGGTATCAACTTCAGGATATGCTATGAGTCTTGGATTAGGAGTTTTCTCCTGGAGATCATGCAAACAATCAGTTCCAGCAGATTCCACAACAGAAGCAGAATACGTGGCAGCAGCTGAAGCAACAAAAGAAATTGTGTAGCTCAGGAAAATTCTTGAAGATTTGAAGGTAAAACAAGTACAATCAACTCCACTCATGATTGACAATACCTCTGCAATAAAGTTGGCCAAGAACCCAAAGTTCCATGATCGAACAAAGCACATCAATACTAAATATCATCTGATTCGACATCATGTTGAGGCCAAAACAATCCATCTCCATCATTGTTCCACAAATGAGAAAATTGCAGACATCTTCACCAAAGCTCTTGGAAGAGAAAAGCTTGAATGATTCAGAACAATGCTTGGACTCACCAACATCCCTTCAGATTAAGGGGGGGAATGTTGACACCTAATCCTCATGATTGGGTGAGTTTATGTAAATAATTAAATTAGGAATGTGAATAGTCATCAAGGGATGAACTGAACAGTCACTCCCTATTGTATATAACAAAGACCTACCTGATGGAATTATATAAGAATCAATTTTCTGCCTAATGGAGTTACTGCCTGGCCTAACACATGTGTTGTCTACATTAAAAATTACTAGAGGAAAACTTGGGCAAAATTGGTATTATGAATGATGAAGATAAATTAGAAAGTTTTTAACCTCTAGCACAAACCATAACATGTACCGGTTGAGGAACCACGTGGAAAACAATATTAGGTATGATATTTAAATAAGGATTGGGGAATAAAAACAAATCTCACCTATACATGAAAGGAGGATTAAATAATAGAGGAAGTCCATGGTTGTATCTAGATTTAATAGTTATATATGATACCTATGTCTTGTCACAGATAGTTTTACATGTTGTTACCTTTAGTGTGGTTAAGTAGTGATTAAGATAAACATGTTGAAGAGGAACATGCTTAATATCCCTGCATACTAATGAGTTATATGAATTTACTATGCAAGCACATGTGTGTGCAGCATTATAGACTTGTAAGAACAATTCATTTATCAAATGGTTATTGGTGGGATGGTATTGATATTATACATCCATGTAAGAAAGAGTCTTGAGTCTAAATCAATCTATCTATGCATATGCTATTGTGTGCCAATAGTAAATAGGCAAAGTGTGCATGACTATGTGAAAAGTCATATTGGACTATAAAAGTATTATACCAAAGTAAAGGATGGTGAGAGCATGTTATAGTGTAAAGACTATATAATTGTACAAATTGTGGTCAAATTAATCCTTTGATTAATGCATCTGCTTACAATGTGACTTGTTCTTCGATTGGAAGAAAGTATGGCTAAAGGGGAAATTTATCCTAAACTGATTTCCAAGACATGCATCTTTTGAAGGATATGTATAGTATCCTTGGGTGAAAACCATAGTAATTGGTGAAGTAGCACAAATGGTATGGACCCCTAATCAATTAAATGATATTTAAAAATCTATTTTAGATTCATATCATAAATTGTGGTACATGACATCTTGAATTGATTTATACATGACATAATATATATATATATATAATATATATATATATATTACATAGATGAACCATGAACATGAATGTTGGTATGATACGAACATGATGGAAAAATATGTGGATAATTTTATGTCATTCAGGTGATACCATGAGGATGGTATTATAGGTTGTACCATAGCTAGTCTATGTACAACAGCACATGGGGCCATATGATTACATATGCTACACGGTTGTAAAACGAAATGTGTATTGGTGTGTATAACATACCTTGTATGCATGGTATGCAGTAGTCATTGGATGGATGTCTGGTCAAGTAAGCAAACCTGGAGATTACCGAGAAAAAGGAAAGTAAGTTGGTATAAGTAACTATGGTTAATCACAGTTTGATTACGATGAATATATGCATATGAATATATATTGTGATGTGAAATAATATGTTATGACCTTGCAAGCATATTAATGTGGGAAATATGCTAACTGATATATTGTATGTAGAGGGACTGCAAGAAATAGGTGTTCAACAAGAACACAAAGGCTTGAAAGAATGCAAGCAGAGGACATGCATTCTTCAGATAAAATAAATGATAAGAAATAGTTGTTTCAATAGTAACAGATTATGATATTTATCATAGTTAAACTTTGCATTGATAAATTCTCACAAATGATTTGAAAAAAATGTGTGATGTGTAAATATGGAAGGAGAGATGCTCAGAGCACTCTTCATGGCAGATGTACATCGGAAAATTTGCATTAGATGGTAGAACCATGAAAGTTGTTGATTTGGAAACCAGCTACCTATGAACAAGGATATGATGTAGTGATACACTGAGGACGATGTAAAATTTAAGTGGGGGAGTATGTAACACCCCTCCCTTGTGTACTACATTATTATAAACCTAAGCTAAGTTAAAGATAGGTATGATATCCTCCCTGGTGCGTTAAATATTTGTAAACCTAAGCTTAGGGAAGCTAGGTTTGATACCCTCCTTTGTGGGTTAAACTATTCTACACCTAAGTTGAGGAAATTTAGGTGATATGTAATATGAAAAGAAAATGTATTAATAAATAAATTAATAAAATAGATCACTTGGAGGGTGGAGCACCAAAAGAGAGGAGATTCTTGTAGGTTTTAACCCCGTACAAAAATTACCTGCATACGAATTCTAAATCACAAGAAAAATAAAAATGCGAGAGCATAACCCATAAAACACATATACACAGAGATTCCCACTGGATCTCAAAACCGAGACTACCAGCTTGATTTTTCATTATATTCCTTTCAATGTTACAATACATATTTATACATGCCGAAGCATCCAATACCATGGACCGAAAACCATCGAGTCCAAAACTGTGGACCGAAAACCATAGGTAGGTTCGCCCAACCTAATATAGGGTCCAAAAAAAATTTTCGTGGAAAGAATATAACACAACCCAACAATTCTTGCCAAATCCCATGAGGAATGGGATAGAGATGAATCTTTCATGATAAGCTTCTATATGTGATTCTAGATAAGCTTGGATGGATTGGATATCCAGCAGATGGATTGGATATCCATCAGATGGATTGGATATCCATCGGATGGATGGGAGATAAATATCCATCAAACATAAAAGCTTTGCAGGAGATAAAGGCAAGATTTTATGTGGAAAAGCATCGTGGGAGATAAAGACAAGCTTTTCCTGATAAGAACTAGGCAAATGGAAAAAATCCATAAAGCAAGACACATCTAATGGTAACTAAATCATGAAAGAGGGTATTAAATACCCAATGAATTGGTCAATGGAGGACACTTGATCCTTGGTAAGATCTTTAGCTCGAGGGGAATCAGAGGTGATTCATGGCTGGGTGGTGGTGCTCCTCCCTCTAAGTGAGATTTAGTTGGTGTCCTTTACATGGAATGGTTGTATGTTGATTCGTACTCTCTCTCATTAGTTGCATGTGATTATGTGAAGATTTTATTAGGTTCTTCGTTGTGGGAATGTTGCCTGAATTTCTCATGTTTATGTGTTAATAAATTTAATGGTACTTTCCTCTATTCCAATGAGATTCCCTAACATGATGTGGGTTTTATAGTCCTTACTTACTTTGAGATAAACCATTTAGCTGAGCTAGGTTGATGGTTGATTTCTTATCTCTTATAGTTGGAATGGGTAAATCATTCAACTCAAGAGGTTAAAAGTTGTGTTGAATAATAATATAGTATTGGTTATGCCCCGGGTGAGATATATCAATAATATTCTTCATAAGCATGTTAGATGTAGTATTCCAAAGTAATATCTTATGCTCTTACCTTGGTACTAGATGGAGAATTGTGCAAATATTGTCACATGTGCATGTTAGACAAGACAGAAGTAGCTTTCATTGACGCATGAAGACATTAAAGATGTTGTGAGGATTTCATGTCACGAAAGTTTGTGATTTCACACCTAGGGTATATGAATCCACCTTGATCTTTTATTTTTGTTATGATTCTTGGTCACTAAATTCATGGCGGCTAAGAACTCTTAACTGTGACTAGGACAAAAATTTAAAATTAAGGGTTATAAAGGTTGTTTTTACTAGGTAGGCTAAAGAGGTTCGTTACAAATGGTATGAGATCCTAGGCTCAAACACCAAGGCCTATGGACTAATTCACCTACTGCAACATTTTTTAACGAGATTTAGTCTAACATTCGCAAGCTGAAGTCTAAACTTAGACTATGATTCCTTGGCATTAAAGGAGGTTAGGATTCTTTTAGAATGAATCCAAATATTAGTTGGTTTTGGGATAGTTGTTTACTAGATATAAAATAGCAACATGGTTTATTGAGGAATTATTGAGGAATAATTAACATGTATATGTTAATCCAATATATATATATATATATATATATATATATATATATATATATATATATAACACGTTATTATATCAAGCAATTAAATTAAATGGGAATATTCTATGCATTGTGGGAAGATGTATGACTTCTACCCCATCTAGGTTGCATACCGAAACACATCCTCTTGAAATACCATATTGTGTCAAAACAAAATTGTGTCAACTCTAAAAGAAGTCGTGAGAGACTTCAACCAACCCTACATCAAATTGCTATCAAAATAAGTTGCGCATACAAAGGATGCATTTTCAGAGATATTTATATGTGTAAGTATGTAGAGTGATTTTGTAAAATCAAAGAGTGTTATTGTAATGCAGGAATAACTGTTATGGCCCATATTTTTTATGGAAATTGTGGATGAGTTAGGGGGGCGACATAAACCTACCAAGCTGTGAGAGCTCTGCGCGCTATTAAGAATAAAAAAAGTTTAACTTGACTGGTTATATTTTCAGGAACATGCAAACTGAGCCTCTCTTATAAGCCTTATGACTTCTCCCTCACCCAATTTAGTGACACTCGTAAAAAAAAATCATGTCGTTGGACTCTCAAGGAAGAATGCTATCAGGGATGTCTAGAACTATGGCCAACAATTAAATGAGGAATAACCTCAACCTATCATGGAGAGGTGTTCACTAATATGGCTGCATTTCAGATGATTAGACATAAATCCAAACTTATGTCATGCTTGTTAAGCTCTTAGACTAGGAGGTACAAATACTATTATTTTGCGTAAACGTTTGGTATACATTATTGATTCTAATTGATTGACCACAATAACCAATGAGATAAGTGTAATTCATACACTCAAATAAACTACAACCAAGCCTAAGGCTGATGGTTTTTTCTCTCTTACAGATCAAAGAGGCCATTTGTTAAGCCACTTGCAGGAATAGATCGAGAGATGGCCTACAGGCTCTAGTGAGAAGCTCTGCAAGACAAGTAGAAATGGAACCTTTCCAACAGTTTTCGATGGATTTTCAGTTGGTCAAAACTTTGGAGCAATTCAGCCAAATTTTACCCCAAATGAATAGAGAAGTAAATTTATATGGACTTCTAAAATGGTAAAAATAGAAATACTTGCTAGGAGATGTGCTCGTCCATCCCTGTACCTTATTTCGGCGTTCAACATGCACCTAAATGATGATACAGCACATGTACAACATAATCCTATATTGAAAAAAAAGAATCCTATATTGAAGAAAAATGGAAGATATTCCTAAAGAAAAGAAAATGAAATAAACAAACAAAAAATGAAAACATTGCTCCTACAATATGGAAATTTAAAGACGAAATTGGGGTTTCGAACAAAACATTGTGTTAGCGACGATGGGAGGTCTAAGAAATTAGTATGTCTATATTTGATTTAGATAGCATTAGGCGTAAACTAATTGGATTGATAGTATTACCATGATTTTAGGATGATGATAAAGCAATAGTAACCATTGGCCATCTTTTGAGTATCTTTCCATAAGTTGGAGGCATGCAAGTTGCCAACAAAGCCAACAATGTTGTTTCCCTCGAAGAATTAAGAAAAAATCCAAAGAAAATGATAAGGGTTTTGAGAGGGATCATAGAAAAGCAGAAGCGTTGTTTCCTTGATTGATTAGAAGAATTAATCTGCTGGGTGAGGAAAATAGGTTGAGTGGATTATTATCCTCATCATCGTTTTCATTCAAATCCATAAAATTTTATATTCTCCCAAAAACATTAATGGTATGCTGCTTTCGTCCTCTCGTGTTGAATAGAAAGCAGTAATTTCTTCTGCAATTAGGAAATTGTAGAATATACGCTTGTTTGAGTGTTCTAGGCCATGTTTTATGGTTAAAATGATAGTGGATCAAATTGTTTTTTATATAATTTTCTACAAATTAAGTTGTGGATAAATTTTGCATGGTTCTGTTTTGAAAACAAGCAATTACTTGAGATCTAGAGGTTGAGGTATTGTCGATAATGAATCCTCAAACCCTCCATTCTTCTATCATGTCAAGAAAGTTGAGCGCTTGTTCATCGTGTCCGTTCATTTGTCCATATATATTCCTATACCGATCGTATGCCTTTAGCTATCGACTTTTGTGAAGGTTAAAGTCCAGGAAAGTCACGCACTGAATGAACAATAATCCATTCCTCTTTCTCGGCTAGGTTTAATATATTGAAGATTCGGGGATTGTATTTTGAAATGGAAGAATCGAGAAAGGGACCCTTATCGTTTCCAATATCTATGAGATAGCTGGTGTTCCTTCTTTAGGAGTCGATGGCCTGCAAAATAGACCGAGGTTTGCCCCTCTCTGTCATCTACAAGACATGGTCGAGCAACACTTTCTTTCATCCATCCTTTGCTTGGCACATTCGAAGGAACACCCTCATGTTCACTATAGCTCTCATGAATGGAAAAAAAAAATGTAGCCATTTGAATGACGTAGGAGAGTAGGGGAGGGTTCGACTTTGTCATAATACCAGATAGCTAACCCGGTGGACAGCTACCCTACCTTCGGTGTGCGATCGAGTTCAGATTTGAAGGATTTGTTATCAAAAGACCCTCAACTTGTATATTTCATGATATGGCCTACTGATAGACTGCTTCAAGTGCAAGGATAGTTATCCGAAAATCGTCACAACTACTATAGTGTACTGGTATCAGTTCCAATCCTATGCGTCATTTTAAATCTCTATCAAAACTACAGTAAGAAAAGATTCATCAGTTGCATTTTCACTTACAATTAGAAGTTTACTATATTCTCATAAAATTAGATTCTAGAATAATCTAGTTAATAATACACTCCTTAAAATTCTAGTGCATGCAGTTATTCATAATTATTGAAGTGTGAAGGGGCGATAAAATGACACTGTTGTTTTCTTTAATTCATCTCCAACATACACCACACTCCTCTATTTTTAATATTTCTAGCCAGATTTCTAGTTGGAGATCCTTCACGTGTCTCTCAGTTGTCACTTCTCGATATCATTTCTACCACCCGAAATTTGTCTACTCAAGTAACCAAAGGAGCTTGATTTATCTTTTAATAAACTGAAAACTTACCAAACAATATCGTTGATTGATAATCGAAGGAATGTTTAAGTTCAGAAAGCTTGAGGTTCACATTGCATATATCGCAACAACACAATGTCTAGGGCAAAGAAGAGCTCTTTCAACCAGAAGAACATGAAGTTTGGTATTTCATTTTACAAATTTCAGAGGTATGATTTATAATGACAATAGTTCTTAATGATTTCTAATGGTTTTGTGAACTATTTTAGGGATTAGATCGGATGAGGAGTCGATCCTTGTTTTTGTTGTTGTTATAAACATAACCTACGGATATGTAAAACAACGACCATTAGATGAAGAGCAGGCCTATTAGGACCATAGAGGCCAAGAGATGTAATTGTGTATTTATTTGATAATTATCCCTGTGTGTTTTTTATTTATGATTTATTCAGCAATATATGAGCTTGTCCATTCTTAGAGATTCATGAGACTATATGAATTACAATGTGCAAATCAGAATGAGATTTCTATAGCATTACCGTGAGAGTCAGAGAGGACGTGGTGAAATGGGCGGTAACCAGATAAGACTGGCCACGGTGACCACTACCAGAGAGATAATACTAGAAATTAACTAAAATACTTTGAACCTTGTCAAATCCTGGGATATTCTGTATGTTCCTTGTTTTATTAATAGGGATATTATAGCCTTTTTTGTTTCCTGATTCTTTTAGCAGCAAATGTTTCATGCAGCAATTTTGTACCAATCCTTGCTTTATGGTGGTAAATATCGTTTACCTTTTATTCACGATTGTTGCTAAAAGTTATGATGTTAAATAAATTTCCAGAACAAATCGAGATTTTGACTTTAATATTTAATATTATTAAAGATTTGTTTTCCTATAATTCCAAGCAAATCGATTACACCGCCAGTTAAAAAAATGACATTCTGTTGGGTTGCAAATTTATAATCAAGAGGGTCTGAGCTTCGAGCATGGAATAATAAGCAGAAGTAGTGGTTAGAGTGTAATATTGTGGCATGATGGTAATATGTCCGGGAGACATTACCTTGAAACTCTAGTGATTCTTTTACCTTGAACATTTTTTTTCCCTCGAAATTTATGTTGGTGTTCGAACTCGTTCACATCTGACCATGTTTGACTTGAGGTATGACCTTGAATGGATTTAAGTTCTTTCCAGCAGTCTATTATATATATATATATATATATATAATATATATTATATATATATATATATAGTATATAGTCGAAGAAGTCACATGGAGTATCATAGTGCTTAGCATATAACTTATATATTGCAATATGCATATTTATTATGTGTTTACTATGAGCAACCATGGTATTCATGAAATGACTATGAGCATCTCTCATGTTTAAAATAATATATTTAAGATATTTTGAAAGAGATAGAGTTGGACTAGATAATACTTACAGTTATGTGAAAATTCTTAAAAACTAAGTTATTATTGAATGCTTTGGGAGCACATAAAAATTATATACCATGATGTACATGCGGTTTAAGATCATGGACCTAGCTGTAAATAAGTATGATTGTGGTATTAAAAGATTGAATAAAAGATTTTAGTGGTGTGGTATAATACTAATCATTGCATATTGCTATGATTTGAGAATGTTAAAGTTGTCTTGAGGCCAGAGGGTTGATAGGAGACATTGAGGAATCTCACATATGGTCATATGTAATGTGAACATAAGTATTTTTGATGCTTAACTTATTGCTGCTATCATATAGACTCTTTAGCAAATAGGTTTTGATTATAAGTAATGATTAAATGATGCTCAAAGGGGAGCCTATCTGGTATATGGTTACCAAAAGTGGTTTTTTTATGTTTACATGCATAAAACATTGCTAAGTGAAGAAGAAACATATTATCAAGGATAATAAGTTACTTTTTGGTTGGTCTATAATTAGTTTCTTGAAGTATATTGAGTCTAGTAATTGTGCCCCCTTCGTTTTGTTGTTGTGTGTTACGAGTTCTAACTCAAAAGAACTTTATTATTGGTGGAAGTTGGAGAACCAGAGAATGCACAACATGCATTGGGGGAGGGGGCAAGGGCCCCAAGGCCATAATAAAGCTCAACAGCAGGCCCAGGGAGTTGATGATAACTACCATGAAACGATCCCCCCTAATACCTAGAATGAAATCTATAATTCATAGTTTTCTTTCTTTCATGAAAGAGAAGACTTCTTGGATTCTGAGATCCTGGAGGATGTAGCCACTTTGATTCCTAAACTGGGGTACACCTAGGGACGAAGAAAGCATTATTTTGAAACATTGACCTTATACTAGGAGATGAAGTCTCTACTAGGAAGAATCTTGATGGATAAGCATGCTCAAAGATACAACTTCTTTGCTAGTTTGGAGGATGTCAAAAGGTACCAACACAATCAAAATTATTGTTTAGATAGGATTGAGGAGAGGATTGCTCACATTGAGCTCCATTTCTAGTTCAATCCAAATTCACATGCTCCTCTAGGATCAAGTGATAGATACACTCTCCCAGTCACTTCTTTAGAAAGTTGTGTCTACATGATTTTTCAAGTTCTTTTAACAGTGCACTCATATATAGCCTTGTTATGCTTGAAATGGTAAAACTTCTTCAATTTTGGACTAATTATTCTATAGGTAGGTGGTCAAAAATATCTGGTTTCCCACTAAGAAAATTGAGACCACCTAGGCAATGACATTTATGCTAATAATGCCTGATGGATTTAAATGTTTAACTTGATTTTGTAAAGTAATACAATTTAAACTTACAAAAAATATAATATAATTTTATAGCAACTTTATATTGAAACATTAAATAATTGAAAATGAAAATAATGTTTAATTTATTTAAATTTAATTGAATTAAATATATATCATTTAATATTATTAATTAAAAAATAAATAACAATTATTTATTTGTGTGTTGAAGACATTCTATTGAGCTATCATAATTAAATTTAAACCAAAAACTATGCATATCATATTTACATTAATCAAATAAATTATTTATATATATATTAATATATATATATATATATTATATATATATAATACTTATTTTTCGTTCGGAGAGAGGGAATAATTAACGTAGTTGGAAATTCCTTGTGATGCGAATGGAGGTCAACTGGGAGGGATTAGGGTAAAATCCTAGGGTTTTACTGCAATTACTGAAGATTGCAGCCCTGTACCGTCGCCGCTCGCAGCCTCTCACTGTCGCCGTTACCGTCTTCAAACCTGTCGCTTTCGACTACCGACTGTTGGCTGGAAATGGGGGATAATATGGAGGTGGAAGAAGTGGATTATTCCTAGGAACCCTTTCCGGATAGGGTAATTTTATGGATCCCCAGTTTCTCTTCGCTGGTCATTGACTCTCTCCCGTTATCTTATCCGGCTCAAACATAGGTTTCGCCTGTTGTCACCTTACCGGGGTATTGCTCTGTGCCATCCCTCTCTGAGCCACTTCCCGTCGACTCTCTTGGACTTGAAGCTCCGCCTCTTTCACCAGGCACTCTACATTTTCTATCGTCATATACGCATCCCTCACCATCTTTTGACCCCCATCCACCTTTCTCAACTGTCCTCTCTGCGCCCCCAGTGAACACCCTCGTATCTGCAGCGGCAATCCCATCTACCTTAGGCCCTCGGCCGTCAGGCTACTTTCAAACTCCTACGGTGAAAGTAAAGCCTGCAAAATATATCTCCACAGGAGGAGTCCCAAACCCTTTAGTGGATCACCCATTAGCTCCCAACACTAACAAAAGGAAGACAAAGTGCATTAAGGCGACTTCTAAGGATATCACGATCAGATTTGGCGAAACCTTGGCCATAGGGGAATCTGTTGTTATGGCATGTACTTTTCTAGTTGGACACATGCGTGGCCAAGCATACTCGGCCAACAGGCTGACACAATGGGTCAAGGAGATTTGGGGTGCTTTTCTGAAGGAATTTCCTGAAGTTCATATCCTGCCCTGAGGATGGTTCTCCTTACACTTCGCAAAGGAGGTTTACACTGATCTGGTACTTGCCAGGTACTGGCACATCGAGATGGACCCAGTCCTGCTTAAGCGGTGGAGCCCTTTGTTTGATCCAAAATGAGAACAAATTAGGGCTGGACCACTTCGGGTTCGATTCTCAGGGCTCCCTTTACAGTATTGGTGCGAAGAAGTTTTTATCAGCATTGGAAATGCCCTTGGAACATATCTGGATCACGACCGCACTTTTATTGAATTGAAGAATCAAACCCTTGCCCGCGTTCTGGTCCATTTGGACACCCGTGAGGGATTGGAGGAAAAGATCACTCTTCAATGGGGGAAGTTCAGCATGATCGAAATATTGGATTATGAAGGGGTTCTGTTTCACTGCAGGCGATGTCACAAGGTGGGACATCTCTGCAAAGACTACCCACTGAATAGGAAATTAGAGGACTCTCCAAAGGTAACGCCTATCCCTTCCAGGGTCAACTCGCCGGCGGCTTCTCGCCCCCCCCCCTCGAGTCCTACCTCATCAACAATCTCTCCCCCTCGGAGGAAAAGGGTGGCTGGGCATGGACCATCTTCGCCACTGATGACTATGGATCATGTTGCCGCTGAAGCTGCGCAAGTCTTAGGTATTTCTCTAAATCCTTCCTCCTCATCATTTGAAAATATCTCACCTGTTATTGTTTCATCGACTCAGATTTCCTTGGCACATTGTAACATGGTGGCCCCTCCCCTCATTGCCTCCTCTGCCCCATCTTTTCTTTCACCATCATCTTCCTCCACTCCGAGGTCTCTCTTTCACACCATTATTTCCTCTGCTCCAGATCCCACTCCAAGGATATTTTGACTCGCCAATCTAGACTAGGGCTCTCTCTACCAGGCTCCGGTCCCCTGACCTCCAGAGGGAGAAAGTTTGATCTCACCAAAGCCATTCTGCGAATTGGGGCGAAGGTAGCCTATGGCCGATAATCCACTCTTGATGGGGTCCTTAGATTAAATTATACCTTGAGAAGCATTCCCCCATGAAGTGTATGTCCTTCAATTGTAGGGGCTTGGATAGTGCCTCTAAGAAACTAGCCTTGTAGAGACTGGTTGATGTTGATCCGATTGACATTATTCTACTTCAAGAAACACTTGGTTCGGCCAAGCTCATTACCCGTTCCCTGCAATCCCTGGTCCCGAGCTAGAATTTTGTGGCAATTGATGCGATAGCAAGATTGGGGGGTCTAGCTATAGGATACAACCCTAGATCTATCAGGGTTAATGCATCTTGGGGGGGATCGGGATTCATGGGCATCGACATTTTCTCCACGGAACTCAACGAAAATCTTAGGATTGTGAATGTATATGGACCCTGTCATCAGAGAGAACAGTTCTGGCACCATTTCCTAAATCTCTCGATTCTGACTTCGGATCACATTATCATCGGAGGGGACCAAAATTTCTCCCTGGGGTTCAGTGAATCCTGGGGATCTTCAGCTCAGATTGCTGCTATCACAGGGCACATGACCGACCTTTAGGAACAAAACAATTCTGTAAATGTCCCTATGCACAAACCACTCCCTACTTGGAGAAATAGAAGAGTGGGTGAAGCAGCTTTGGCTCGAAGACTAGACAGATTTTTGATGAAGGGTCTGCTTATTCAACAACTGCATCATTACAAGCAATGGGTTGGCTCAGGGGGTATCTCGGATAATTTCCCTATATATCTGGAAATCCATGGACCTCACTAAAAGCTGAAAGCCCCCTTCAAATTTAATCACGTTTGGTTAAAGGATCCTGATTACATTAAATTGGTCTCTGACTTCTAGTCGACCAATCCTATTAACAGAGAGGCATCATTGACAAAGGGTTTTTACAATAACCTTTCCAAGCTCAAACACCTCTCCATAAATTGGGAAAAGGAAAAGCTTATTTCGGAAAATGCACAGCTTTCTCACATTGAATCTGAATTGAGCTCCTTATTAGATGAAAGAAGTCAGGGATTTATCACAGTGGCAGAGAAGGCACGCTTGATGGAGTTGGAAAACCAGAAGGCCCATATTCTAAAAGCGAGAGAGGAATCCCAAAGACTGAGGAGCATAGCCATTTGGCTAAAAGTTGGGGATGAAAACTCTAGGTTCTTCCAAAATTATGCAAAGGGTCGTAGGGTTGCCAATACTATATGGAATCTCCCTCTACCTGAGGGAGGACTAGCTAACTCTTTCAACAAGCTGTCTCACCTGGGTACTTCACACTTCAAGAACCTCTACAAGAGTCCTCCAGATGCAACTTTGGCTGATATTATAAATGTGGCAGGTCACTTTCCTAGATTCGTCAATGAGGAAGATGCAGAAGAGCTTTTTGCACCGGTATCCTCTAGGGAACTGGAAGGCACGTTAAAATGGTTCAAAAAGGATAAGGGTCTAGGTCCAGATGGCTTGACTATTGAGTTCTATCTTGCCTTCTATGAGATACTGGGGTAAGACCTTCTAAAAGTAGTGGAGGAGAGCAGAGCTACTGGATCCCTGTATCATGCTATCAACTCGACTTTTATTGCTCTCATCCCTAAGTCTGATTCGCCTTCCTCTTTTGATGATTACAGACCTATATCTTTGTGCAATTGTCATTACAATATCATTTCTAAGATTATTGCCAATCGTCTCAAACCTATTCTCTCCCGGCATATTGCTCCTCAACAATTTGCCTTCCTTAAAGCCAAACAGATTCATGAAGCCATAGGATTAGCCCATGAAGCTAGTCATTCTATTTGGTCCAGACACCTCAAAAGTATCATTCTCAAGATTCACCTGTCGAAAGATTTCGATCGGGTCAGCTGGCTCTACATCAAGATGCTACTCATCCATCTGGGTTTCCCTCATAATTTCATTACTTGGATCATGGCCTGCATTACCACCCCCACTTTCAGTGTTCTCATAAATGAATCAGCTTCCCATTTCTTCCATTCCGAAAGGGGGCTTAGGCAAGGTTGTCCCTTATCTCCCCTCCTCTTTCTGATTGTCATGGAAGGCCTCAGTCAATTAATTGCATCGGCCAAGAGGGAAGGAGACCTATGTGGCCTCAAGATCTCAGACGATTGCTTTCTTACCCATCTTCTTTTTGTGGACGACATGCTTATCCTGATGGATGGTAGCATTATGGATTCTCTTACATTCTCCAGGATCCTTCTCCTTTTCTCGTCAGCCTCTGGGATGCTTTTCAACCACTCCAAATATACTATCACATTTGCTCGTACTTCTATCCAAGAATCACATTATACTCATCAGGTTTTCCCATACTGTATCCACCCAATGGACAGAGGACTCAAATATCTGGGTTTTTGGATAAAACCCACTAGCCAGAGGATAGCAGATTGGGTGTGGCTTGTCTCTAAATTGGAGAAAAGACTGTCATGTTGGAGTCACAGATACCTATCTAGGGCGGGAAGGTTGGTACTTATCAAATCAGTCCTAGAAGCTACCCCAGTTTTCTAGATGGCTCTTGCATGGATACCCAGGAACATCCTATCTTGCTTGCAGCAATTGTGCAACAAGTACATTTGGGCTAGGAATCAAGACAAAAAGTATTCGTCTGGATCAGCGGGCAAAAGATAGCGAAGCCAAATAAATGGGGGGGCTGAGGATTAAAATATCTTCCCCTATTTACACAAGTCGTTGCTGCTAAAATGGGATGGACCCTATTAACTATTCAGAATCTTTGGACTCATATCTCTTACAACAAATACATTTGGCCACATCATTTGATGGATTAGGTCAGAATGCCTAGTTGGCCGAGGACAGGCATCTCAACAGTGTGGAAGGCATTGATTCACTCCCTGCCCCATATAAGAGACAATCTGGTGTGGAGGATAAATGATGGCTTCCTGACTCGGATTGGAATGGACCCGTGGATTGGAAGCGGAGGAAGGCACCTACTCTCACAAGACCTCATCGCGCATCTCTACTCCCATGAGATCAAGGTTTTCTCACATATTGCTGATCAAACGAATACAGGGATTTATGCACAAGCATGGAAATCGGCTCGCCTACTTGGCCTACCTCCTAGATGGCACCTAGAATGGCATGAGTATATATCAGCACTATCCGAATCTCACATCAGGATCAAGGAGGGACCTGATGAATTAGTATGGTGCTTGGTCGAGAATGGCATATATTCTCCAAAATCTGGATACATTTCTTTAAATATTCATAAAAGACCAGATAGGATTATAAACTGGTGGAGAAACATATGGAAACTCTCAGCCCCATCGTGAACCAAATTATTCTTTTGGTGCATTCTGAGAGACAAGGTGCCCACGGGGGAACACTTAACTCACAGAGCATTTCATGGGCATACCTGGCGTATTCTGTGCAAATGTGAATCTGAATCCATAGACCACCTATTTTTGCGATGTAATATCATACTCTCCCTTTGGAATGCCTTATCTACCACTATCTGATTCATAGGGAAATGGGAAGGAAATGATCTGGGTAGTGCATGGGAGGAATGGACCAATAGACATAAGGGATCAAACCTTCCCAACCTCCCCTTGCTTGTCAGTTGGTATATATGGAAGGCCCGAAACCGTCTCATTTTCAATAACAGACCAGCACATTGGCCTCACATTGAGGTAGGCATTATCTTTGCCTTCAAGGAACTATCTGACCCTCTGCCTCCTAGAGAGCGTCGTACACATCCACCTCCCTGTATAAACAAAAATACTCCATGGGCATTCTTTGATGGAGCTGCAAACCAACAGGGTTGTGAAGGTGGCTTCATCCTGTATATCAGTGAACAACACTTCTATAAGGTCAAGATGGGTTTGGGAGCAGGAACCAATAATTATGCTGAGCTCATTACCTTGCGCCACTTATTGCATTTCTCCTTGGGACACCAGTGCAACATATTAAATATATTTGGGGACCCAAAGATCATCATAAATTGGTTCAATGGCATTGCTACTTGTCACATACACACACTCAACAACATTTTAAACAAAGTAAATATTTTCAAGGCAGAATTTAACAATATCTCTTGTACTCATATCTACAGGGAGCATAACGGCGATGTTGATAAATTATCCAAGGAGGCCGCTATTGCCCAGAGGCGAATGGGTGATAACCGAGCAGAGAGATACCAATGAATATCAGTATTATCACCGGCCATATATAGATCCACAATATTGGAGGGACATTGTTATGAAACTAGCTCAAGAAAATATAGAAAAGATAGATCAACGCCTTAGAATTCAGCCTCTTCGAGGGGGCAACCTCTTTTACATTACATAAATGA
>APFE030926266.1:67264-80780 GCA_000404065.3 Pinus taeda | reverse complement strand
AATTCTTTGGAACTTTTGAAATATTGGAGTGACAGGGTTTCTTTATCTAAAATATTGCATAGTAATATTTTCAAAATAAAAAATGTAAAATTGATTAAAACCCAATCACCTTAACTTTAACAAACAAAAAACATATACACAAAGGAAACTAACCACATTTTTAAATAGATTAATGGCCTCCATCCAAACACAAAGGTATTAAGTCCATAATGAGATGGAGCTAATACTTGAAAATTTGTGAGACACTACAATTCATCCGCAGTTTCTCACTTGGTTGAGCAATTTTTTCTCGTATATGTGGTGGAATACGAGCACAGAAAACAAAAGTGAAACTCTTGACTCTCTGTTGGGGCCAGGAGCCACCCAATTAAAAGTAGTAAGTTGTGCCTCGCCTCACTCTAGTTCGTTGGCATGACATTTGGAGCGTCAGCAAAGAGGAGAAACAGGGCCATGGTTCATTTTCACCTACTCAGAGGATTTATGATACTCCATCATGACCAGTCATTGATTCGTCCAGTATCTGGTGATTTGAAAACTTTTTGTCCGGAGATCGGTGAAATTTTCTTTGTTTCATTGATAAAAGAGGAAATAAAAATGTAATAAGAACAACTCGTTGATTACTCGGCATGCATTCAATGGTCGAAACATGATTTCACTCCTAACAGATTTAAACAATATTGAAGTGAAGAAAGATGGGATAAGGAGTTAAGGAAAAAGTGAAAATAAAGAAGGGACAAGTATTTTATTAATTTTTTTTCTTTAAAAACATAAAATAAAAATGATTGCCTATTTAAATTGGTCGGCAAACCTATTTCCTGTCTGACACACATGTAGGGGAATGATTACGTTAATGAAAGGGTGAGATCAGCCACCTTATCTGAGGAGTTGGCTGTGAGAGACCACTCGGGTGGGTGTTGTTAAAAAACTTCGTTGTCATGTTCTATTAGGCGCATATTATTTCAGGATCAAAACTGTAATGGCCACACGAGTATAAGAGTGTGTTCAATTTTTAACAATTCGTTTTTAAAATTGAAGTGTAACATTGGAGTTCAATCTGTAAATAATTACATTTTATCGATTAACTTCAACACTTTATCTTTAATTAAAGCTTAACATTACAGTTCAATCTTAAAACAATTCATTTCATGGATTAAAGTTTTGTATTATCTCAACAGGTTGTGAAATGGGTCGATTCCCGGAATCGACCCGCCGCCGGTCAGGCGGGGCGGGGCGGCCCGGGGGTGGGTCGATTCCAGGAATCAACCCACTTCACAACCTGTTGACATAATACAAAACTTTAATCCATGAAATGAATTGTTTTAAGATTGAACTGTAATGTTAAGCTTCACACGAGTATAACTTTTTTTGACGGAAAGTATAAATATCCAAAAAGTAAAAAAAAAAAAAAATCTCTAATAGATAAAGAGAAATCCAAATTCCAACTTGGCAGTAGGTGCGTGACACCAATGATGTAATTTCTCTGCAATGCTGATAGTTTTCCCCGGAAATGTTAAAGCCCTGATTTTATGGGAGGAATATTTTGGTGAGTGCCTCTATAGCTTGTAATGTAGAATCAAAAGTCAATTTAAAAATTAAATTATAGTGGATGCAATTCCAAAGACCTATACGTGTCTTTGCAATAGTCTCTACCTTTTTTTAAAGGAAAAAGCGCTTAAAGAGAGTAGGTATACATGCTAAATGTTCCTTGGTTTACAATTAGTTTAACACATATTACTAATGGCATAAAAAATGTATTTCTTTTGTATTTTTATGTTAACCTACTATATTTTTATTATCTATTCTCTAAAACATAGATCTTGTATTCATATGATACCATATTATCCCTAGTTGGTGTTGGTGTGCAGCAGGGTAGTTTGGTAGCCAGTCCCATTTGCCATGAGTGACATTGTAGACAACCACCTGTAGACTACCGTAGGCTCTGAAACACAAATTGTTTCCCATTCCCACACACTCAAACCAGGTCGAGCACGAATCCCTCCAAAATTTCTGACACACACATTTTGGCATCCTTCCGATCTCCTTCCATGAAAATCCATGATGATCGGTACCATCCTTGCGAACAAGTTCCCACATGATTAGTTCTTTCAATAGGTGGTTCTCTTCAATGCCTCCAACCAGCAGGATTGATGACTCACAGGCGACCAATCGAGGCCATATATTAGGGCTATAATAGGGTCAATCAATAGTGAATGACATTCCTTCCCGGATGTGGTACCCCATGATGCCATCCCGCACCGTCAAGCAGAACAAGAAACCGTTGCGCACAAATATCTCGCCATTCTTGATCACCAAACCCTGGGGTAAATTGCCTCTCATCTTCTCCCATGATTTTTTGGATGACTTGTACACTTGTGCTATTACCGCATCATCCCTCGTCTTGCCCACCACGAGGACCTCATAGGTGCCTAGGCCGTCCCCGACCACAATTGGCTTATACACACCCATTCAATGGTGTGTATAAGCCAGAGATGGTAGTTGACAAAAAAAATGGTGGAAAAAAAGAAAGAAAGGGTACAAATATAAATCGCCACCGCACAGACATATTACAATTGGAGGATGTTGACATACTTGTTTATGACTTCAATTTAATGAAGAGAGGAACTCTTCGCTTCAAGACGATAGAGATTCTGAAAAGGTTGTTACCAGAAGGAATAGTGTTGACATGGGAGTCTACTGAAACCAGTCATAGATCTAGATGACTTTGAAACCTGGAATGTTGGGCATGCATGTGGACTCAGATGGGGCACTAGTTGATGAAAGAGAAGAATATGGAACATCTTCGTCAGCATCCAATCACTCATCTGAAGATGTGAATTATGATGGTTTGAAAGAAAATATGAGTGATTTTGAATAATTGTTTAAGACAGTTTATATAACTGATGTATGCATCGTATCTTCAAATAAAATTAATGTTTTCCATATGGTGTTAAATGAGAAGTTTTGAGGCATTTTTATGTTGTTGGATTATATGTCTTAATTATGATAAATTTTATTGTGTAAAATATCTACAATGCAATATTAAATTAGAGATATAATGTATGTTTTATTCAATATACAAATAATGACTTTTGAATTCCTTTAGTGATGTAATTTTTTCATAATGTCATGGTTTTTTAATTTTATAGTTGAAAAAATTTTAATTTCTTTTGTATCTAGCATGTTATGGTTGAAAACATGTTAAATTTATACTTAGGAAAGAAAAATGATATTCTACCAAAACATTAATGTGTTTTTTTTCCTCAATAAAACTTTGTTTGACACATAAAAATTTGGTTTTATTAGCATTTTTTAAAAAATTTGAAAATTGACCCTAAAAAAAAAAAAAATCATTGTTCCAGTATCATCACTTTCATTTTGAAGCTATATTTTGCACGAAAATTTCATAGTAAATTTCGTAGTCACTGCCATTTTTAAAACATGTTCAAAATTGACGCCTAAAAAATAAAACATCGTTCCAGTATACACACTTTTCGTTTTTAGCATTGTTTTTGATGTTTTTTTGGGTTTTTTGGCCAGAGTTCCCATTTTGAGTTTATAGTTCCCGTTTCAAAGTTTACATGGTTATGGGATCAAGAGTTGTTTCTTGGTACAATAGGAAGCAAAAGTCCATGGAGCTAAGTTTTATAGAGGGAGATTAAATAGTAGTGAGAATGGATACATGTGAGGCTAAGCTGCTAGTAGCCTTATTTCTTCATAGGAAAAATATGACAGTGATACACTGCGACAACTAATGTTGCATCAGGTTGTCAGAGAATCTGGTCTTTCATGACAAGTCCAAGCTTATAGACGTCAGATACAAATTCATTAGGGATTGTGTCTAGCGCAAGATTGTCCAACTACAATATATCCCTATAGATGAGCAGGTAGTAGATATACTAATGAAAGATTTGGGGAAGGAGTGATTTATCTTTCATCTTCCTAAGAGAGAAGTTGGGAGTTATGCAGAACACCTTAATCGCTAAGACAATATGCTAGTTTGTGTAGCTCAAATAGGTTTTCTAGTTTCAGATTGTGTCTATGAGGATAGATAACACATTTTTTCCAATATCCAGAAAAGGTTTCATAATAAAAATCCTTGATTGGAATTAATTAAGAAACTAATTAATTTTCCTAACTCTGACTTAAGGAAATAGCTTAGTTAATCAATATTAATTGGGGTAAATCGATTTTCCTCTAGAGACTTCTAGAAAATTCATTAGAAGAGGTTAAGATGATCTTAGCCATTGATTGATATTAGATAATGGTTGGCGATTCGTCAACGAGATATTATAAGAGGAAATTAAAGGGAATTTGGAGAGCACATTGAGAAACATATTTGCAGTGATAGGAAGGGCACAAAGGCAATGCAAGGATACCAACAACAAGGGTTTATCAGTAAGAATTGAGGGGATATTTCTGGATATATTCTTCAGAAGATTCTAACATTCCGAGATAATAGAATAGATGCCAAATTATTTTGTAGTAAGGTCGCATTAGCTAGTGTGCATAACTGGTAAATAATTTGGTTTCTAGTTACTAGAGGAGGTGTGTTGCTTAGTAGAGCTGCAGGCAAAAGAAAACGTTGCAGGAATAATTTTCTAGAGGTTGTATGAATTCCAAGAGGGTCGTATGCATTTCCATAATAGCCAATGTGAGTTGCAGGCAGGAGGTCATGAGGTTTTGTAGAAGGAAACTTTGTGTTTCCAAATTAATTTTCCAGTGGAGAACATTACCAAACCTTTGTCAGTGTCTGGAAAGTAGTCGATGTACTCTTTCATTTTATGAAGAATTAATAATTAAAACCCTCGTCTGTAAAATTATTTTTCCCTTTGGGGTTTTCTCTAAGGACATTTGTCTGATTATTTGGTGTTCATTATTTGTGTGTGTGTGTGCATAATTTTCTCAGTTCCTGTAGTTATTTATTTCTTAATGAAGTTGCAGTAGTGTTTTATCTAGTACTTGTTGCAAGTATTATGCAAAAGACAAATAATCTAAATTAATTGGAAAATAATAACCAGTAACTACAACAAGCTTATAATTTCACAATATAAAAAATATACAACATCGCAATATAGCATATAACACTAAAAAATATAACATAACATAACATAACAATATATAACATGACATGACATAATAACATAACAATAACAATATAACAAGAAATATCATCTAACATAATTAACCATATATATATATATATATATATATATTATTAATATATTATATATACTAACGGAATTGATACACATCAAAAAAAAAATTTAAAAATGTATAACTATATGTTTCCTTAAATTCAAGACAACATAATGCATAGGCTATATAATTATGGTCCAATATTGTAACTATCTAAAAAAATTAACTATCCATTCAAATTTTCAAGAATGTGTTAGTGGCAAATTTTCAAGAATGGTATCATAATCTTTTATTGATAATTTCCATTGTCGTAGTAATTTTTTTTTTTCAACTACAACTGAGTTGCTATGACCAATTGACTATATTGGGCCCATATAACATCTGGTTGGTAGTCTTGAAAAATAATGTGGTCTTTACATTTCTTTACTTTTTCAAAGAAATGTCCCGATAACACCACTGAATCAATTGGATAGGTATAATTTGAAAGATATTTATACTCTCATAACTATGTGTTTTTTGACTTAGTGCATCACAATAAATAATAATTCCCTTTCTCTATATTATCTTTTGGTGCAATGACAACAAATGCATCACCTTCTCCAACCATATCAGAAAGACAAACATAACCTTTGTCAACAATAGCCACTTCATTTTCCATCTCCTCATCAGTAAACTTTGGAAGTGGGGGCAATTGTATCAATTATTCATGTATCCATGGTTTGACATATTCGTTATTGTGGTTTAAACACTCAATGGAGTCCATATCATCAATACATGCAAGACATAAGCAAGAGTACATTCATTTTTGAATTAAGAATATATTTATCATTTTTTCACTTCTAATGGACTGCAAACCTCTTGTTCCATGGATTGGTTGACAATTATATGGCATCTATCTATTAACATCACCCAATGGAATACTCCAAGAGTACCTACTTGACAAAAATTCTCATGCAAGTGAAATTTAGTGTTTTTCTAAATATATCATTTTGATATAAAAATACATGTAACACACACACACACACACACACACACACACACACACGCACACACACACACACACACACATATATACATGCTTACCTATGCACATGAGCCATCCTTGGATTCGATACATGGCTTAAATTTTGATTGAACCAGTTAATAACATCATTTGAATCTACAAGTTGGGAAGCCTTTCAATTCAGTTGATGTCTCCTAAGTGCATGTTTTATGCATGCCATGGCACCATCATGCTCTCCTTTTCCATGAACTTTATTGAAGAAATTCCATGTATGATGAATGTCAGTTTTTTTATGAAGGCGAACCAACCAAAGGGATGATCATGATTTTTTAAATTGACGAGCACAACAATTTGACTATACCTAATGTTCTTTAAAAGTGATATGTCGTTCCTTTAAATGCTTATAAAGAATATCAAAACAATGTGGAACAAACTTGTATCATGTGTATGATCATCATTGATGTAGAAATGATACTCTTTAATCACTTCACGATTATGTTCATTGCTATCAGAAACATCAATACCAAGCTTTTCATGCCCATACAAAATTTGTGTGAGCATAGAGACCTAGTATGAATGATAATATTCACTTTATATTTCCATTTGTAGAGTGAATGTGTAATTCTTAGTAAAATCAACAACTGACAATATTGTTCCCTTTGGGTAAACATTGTGTGATTGTTTGCACTGTAAGTCCTGTCATTTTGTTGTATGAGAGTGCTTAATATATTTATATATTTTCTCCCTAAAATTTTCCATAAAATATGTCATAATAATGTTGTATTTAAGTAAATTAATCTTTCTTGACGTTAACATTGAATCTGCAATGGCAGTGTATGTAATATATTCGTATCTTCTCCACTTCATAGTGACATTTGACAATTGTGAATCATTCAGATCAATGGGATACTTAGCATTAAAGAATGCCAAATGAGAATACTTTTTGCATTTTCTTTCACTAATACATTTTTTCTTATAAAATAATTGGTCATTTTCTCGACCACATAATATATTAAATAAAAATGCACAAATACTAAAAGGAGGGGGATCATTGGACCAATAATTTATACCAAATTTTAGAAACGTCTCATATTGTAATTGGAGTTATACACAGTATTGACAATAACATGTGTCATGAATAGTTACAGGTCTGACATAACATGGTTTAAGCTTCACAAATGTGGTAATGGAAATATTCACATCAATGTTACTCTCAATAAAATTATGAAATAACTCCACCTGATTGAATATGTTATTTGTTTGGGATGATCTTCATAATTCCCTATAGATATACAATGTTGCACAACGTCCTTTTCATTTAGTAACACATGGGAATTCAAATTCAAAAACTCTTTCACCTTGTCTCTCACATTATCCGCAAGTCTATCTTGATATGATTGCCTACATATATTAGCCCAACATGCAATCTCATCATTCTCATCTACTCGAATCCCAAAAATTTTATGCCTCCATAACTTTTTCTTGATGTTTTTTATATTCTTGTTGCCACTGACAACAACCAAAATGATGCAGTTCCTTTTCCGACAATGCCTGTTAACAATGCTCTACGAGAAGTTTTTCCATATTGAGATCAATTTTTTGAAAGTCTACCAAGGGCAATGTCATATTTTTATATACCAATTGATTTACCTGCACCTCTTTAGAATCTCTAATGCACAGTAATTGAACTGCATCTCTTAAAGATTTGTGTTTGAAAAGTCTACGTAACATTTGAGCTTGTGCTATGATAGATCTACCTTGAAAAATATTTTCATCACTTTATTTACTTTATTTTGAATTTTTCATTCACTCATTGATGGCCCAATTTCTTCCACTATAGTTGGATCCATATTCTCTAGAAAAAATTCATCAAAGACAATGTTCTTGTATCAATTTCCAATTAATTTTGGTGTTTTTCTAGATGTGTTAGGATCTCGTTGTGGGTTGGATGTTGTCCCCGCAATTTTTTTATAACTTTGTATTGTTACTTGACATGTATGCACATTAAACATTATTAAAATAGATCATACTGATGAATTTGACATATAATTCAATATAAATATTACAATTTATTCAAAATTTAAAACATTAATTGACTCACCAGTAGTATCGATATTCTCGTTGACAAGTTCCTCGACATCTCTCATTTCTTCATCATTTCCATGTAAATCCACATTTATATCTGTTGAAATGTGGCAAGAAGAATATTCCAATTCAATTTGTCCTTGAATTAAATTATGAATTAAAATCGAATTTAGTCTTACTAACTACTTGGAAATAATTAATTAATTCATTTTTGAATCAATTAGTTGGAGAAATTCAAGTTAAAATCTTTTCTGAAGTCATGCAAGAGTTATCCCTTAAATTAAGGAGATAAGGTTGAGTTATATTTGAGTTGTAATTAGTTAACTTAGTTTACTGAGTTAAGTCCAGTTAAATTAGTTCCAAATTGTTTGAGGAACTAATAGAGAGTTAACAGTGAGTTGATGCATGAATGCACTCAACTACTGTACTGCAGTTAACTGAAGATTCTCTCATTAGAAACTCATGCATGTCTATTATGAGAAAGACCCAGTTGAGACTAAAGACAAGGACAATGTACTATCAGTTGCATGTGTTTTCTTATAAATAAAACTCATGCATGCAGTAAGGAATCATTCCTTGAGGATTGCGCAATTCTGCTAGTGTGTGAGAGTGATCATACACTTGGTTGAGGGATAATCATCCTAGAGGAACAATACAAGGAAATAGGAGCTTGGAGGGTAGAGATGAAGGCTTGAGAGAAGCCAAGATTTCCTGTGAGCATCTGTGAGGATTGTACTGAGAGTTGGCTAGCTGTGAGAGCTAAGGCTTTGTATAATTCCTATTTCCACCTTTTATGATAATACAGATAGTGGGGTTTTAGCTGAGGCTTTCCCTGAAGTATTTTCATGTGAATTGTGCATTGATTCTTCTTCTTCTGGTTATATGTGTTCAACTCGATCTTTAAGCTTCCGCAAATTGATAGTAGAAGTAGGTTATAGTATTTTGCTTTGATTTATATTTCATTATCGGGTTAACCTACAGGAAGATTTTCTACAGAGCTAGATTTGTAGAGAATTTCTACATGGTACCAGAGCCAAATGGTATCAGAGATGTGAAAAATATACTAAGAAGAGAATTCAAAGTTTGAAGTTCAGGGTTGCAGATGCAAATTGAATTCATATCATACTTCAAGGTTGGATAATGGTGTTCTATGGCTTGAGACTCGAGTATGCCTTGGAAGGTAGCTCAAATTACATATCATGGAAAGATAGAATGGAGGTTGTATTAGAAGGCAATGGCTTGAAGGAATTCATTGATCAAGAAATCCCAAAGCCAGCTTCAACTAATGCACAATAATTGGCTGAGTGGAAGAAGTGTGTGGCGAACGCGAGACAGATCATCCTTGAGGGAGTTTGAGACCATATTGTCTCGAGTCTCCATGGGAAGGATACTCCATTTTCAATATGGAAGACATTGAAGGACCTCTACCAAAAAAATAGCAACTAGAGGAAATTGGCGCTCAAGGATAAGCTTCGAAGAGTAAAGATGGAGAAGGGCGATACTATTTCCACATATCTGAAGAAGCTCACCACCTGTAGAGATGAGCCTAGTAGTGTGGGAATAACTACTGTTGATGATGATATGGTGAGTTGTAATAGCTACCGACACTCTGTGAATGGAAGGGAGAAACTGCCTGATTGGGAACGATTTTGGTCGGATCTGATGTAGGAGGAGATTAGGAGGAGCACCCAAGATGGTTCTTCATCCAAGAATGATGATGAAGAAAATCTGGCCTTAGCAAGTAAGACAAGGAAAGGGAAGGGGAAGGCTTCCTATTCCAAATCAAATTCTTCTTATGGAGGGAAGAAGGGTGACATGTCTAAAGTGAGATGCTTTAATTGTCACGAGATGGGACATTATGCGACTAAATGCCCATCGAAGAATTCCAAGAAGGGATCCTCAAAAGTATTGGAAGGTGAGACGTTAGCCTCTCTGTTCGAAATGGAATTTACCCTCATCGCATGCATGGTGTCATTGATGATGGGTTGTGTTTGGTATCTTGAAAATGGAGCCTCATTCTACATGACCGGTGATAAAAGTTTATTCAATACCTTGGAGGAGAAATACCTCAAGATGCACATAGAGATGTGTGATGATGAAAGGTATAATGTTTCAGGAGTGGGCATGGTTGCTTTTCAGAGGGAGCATGGAGCTCCTATCACCTTGACAGATGTGAAATATGTGCATGGACTAAAGAAGAGCTTGGTATCGGTTGCGATGTTGGAGGACAAAGGCTACGATGTTGTCTTCAAGAAAGGAAAGGCATTCCTAAGACACATAGCCATGAGTCAGATCAAGAGGATAGGGATTTGGGTGAGGAATCTCTATAAACTAGAGGTAGATGATTGTGCAACATTGAGTACGAAAGAAGAATTGGTGCAAAGCCAAGACATTGGCGAGTTGTGGCATAGGCGATTGGGCCATTTGCATCATGGGGCTTTGAAGATAATGCAACAGATATCTACAAGAATTCCCAAAGGTAAACTTGAGCAAGTTGACACATGCAAAGGTTGTACCTTGGGAAAGTACACCAAGTCTTCCTTTCATGATTGAGACAATCAAGCAAAGGCTATATTAGAGAAAGTTCATACTGATGTGTGTGGACCATTCTCGACAACATCCACAACAAAGCAAAGGTATTTTGTGATTTTCCTTGATGACTGTTCTCGTAAATGATAGATTTATTTCATGCAGAGTAAGGACCAAACTTTCACAAAGTTTTGTGAGTTAAAAACTTTGGTCGAGAAAGAGTCAGGGAAGAAGATCAAGGCCTTGAGAAGCGACAACGATGGAGAATATGTCTCTCAAGAGTTTAAGGACTTCTGTGCAGTGGAAGGAATTAAATGAGAATTGACGGCACCTCATAACCCATAGCAAAATGGGGTGGCCAAGAGGAAGAACATAACTATTGTAGGGGCAGCATAGGTGATGTTGCATGACCTTCACTTGTGGGCTGAGGCATGCAACACAATGGTCTATTTGAAGAATAGAAGCCCGTACCACATACTTGGGATGAAGACACCAAAGGAAGCTTTCTCTAGTAAGAGACCAGATGTGGGTCACTTCAGGATCTTTGGCTCATTGGTATATTTCCATGTGACAAAGGATGCCCCAGAAGAAGCTTGAGCCAACAAAAAAGTTGGGGATACTTGTGGGGTACACTGATACACCTCATATCTATTGGGTGTACTTGCTTACCAGTTGGAGGACAGTGGTTCGCAGAGATCTCAAGTTTGATGAGCAGAAGGCCATGCGAGTTTCCCTTGAGAGGGAGCTCCAACTACAAGCTGTGGAGGAACTTTTGGTTCCTAAGGAGGAGGAGCCTCAGATTGATGTGGAACAGCCGCATGCAGAGGTTCTAGGAGTGGAGACATCCACTCAAACAGAATCTTCCAGAGATGGAAAGAAGTGCACAAGACAAGCTGACATATTGTTGAAGGATGTGAGAGAGAATGTGGGAGAATCATCTACAGATAGAGGAGGTCACTTGAGAGGTACACTGGCTACATGGCCCTTGCTAAGGAATGTGTTGAGACCGAGTCATCTTCCTTTAAGGAAGCAGTGCAGCAGTAGATTTGGGTTGATGCTATGGTGGAGGAGTATGACTCCATAGTTTGTAACAGTGTTTGGGACGTGGTTCTGAGACCGGAGAACAAGTCAGTTGTGAGTTCTCGTTGGCTTTACAAGGTAAAGCAAACTGCTTGTCATGCGGAAAGAGTTATTTTTGCGGACAAACCTAACCTCCCTAGGAGTCTAAGACTCTCTAGTGACAAACAAACCAAACAAGAGCAATCCTTCTCTAAACACACATTATTCTATGAGAATCAAGTGTTTTCCGATCTTACCTTAGGTCCAACGCTTGTTGTAGCAGTCCAGCCTTGCTGATCCAGATGAGCTCCTCCTTCACTTTAAGACCTGCATACACTAACAAAGCAAACGATTACATAACACATGAATATTTCATAAAACAAAGCATATTCATCACATAGACCAAGGAGTACATGAAATAATTCATTAACAACAAATCATTGAGAAGAATTGACTTATTTGTATTAAGGAAACAAAAAAGGAACCATTACAACCTGAGCCTTGGTGTTGTGCAAGCTCCTCCCAGGGTCCAACAAGAGATTTCCTCTACTTTGACAAGCTCACCCACTCCCAATATGGCAACAAGGTAGGATGGTGATCTCTCCTCACAAGTTAACAATGGAAGTCCTAATTCCAGCAGCATTTACCCTTTGGAATGTTCAGCTTTCAACCTCCCTTCCTCTGGCCCAATGCCTGTATTTATAGTGTTCTAGAGGAAGTTATTCAGTTCCAACATCAATGGGGTACTCCCTCTTTTGGATGGGGTAGCTCCTCTCTTGATGGGATAAGTTCCTCTATCATAGGGATGCATGAACCATCTGGAGGCGCTCAAACACGTCAAACACTCTTCTAGAAGGCTCTAGAAGTGACCACAAGTAACTTTTTTAAGATGAAACTCGCGCCTTTTGACCTTTACAGGGGTACGCACCCATCCTTTGGCTTACAGAGCGTACAAGTATGCAGGCACAGTGTGTTTGGAGTGCGTACACGCAGGCAAGGTAGAGAGAACCTGCGTACCCAGAGATAAACATGTTTTTAAGTGACTTTCTCTCTTTTTGAAGTTTGACATGAAGAGCAGAGTTATGAGGCTTGACAAGGAGGATAATATGACTATTGATGGAGCCATATTAACTGCAGATAGTCATGGTGACAAATTTCAGTGTAACAGATTGCCCCCTAAAGTACGAAGCATGTAATAGATAAGGGTGTTAAATCATATAGGAAGGGTGAAGTACTTTATCATTTCGAGGATCTTCTTGTGGAGAGCCCGGTCAAAACCTACAATTTTCAACACAAAATACATGTATAAGATCATATCATCGCTGAGGTAGGCATTCCCATACTCAGATCTAAACTTTAACTATTGGACTAACTATTCTGGTACAAAAATGATTTCATAATACATCATAATCATAGACTCGTGTAGACACAGCATGGACGCAGCCATCGGTTTATGATTGGTCTACAACATAATGAATACAAAACTCCTCACAGCCTGGATGGTGGAAACTAGATCCAGGGTCTTCATTTCTGTTCCCCGAATTGGTACGATTCTAGCCATGTGAATAAATGAGTCGATATCGAACATGGTAGAAACCACTTGATTACCAGTCAATGATGTAAACTGTTAACAAGTGTGAGAGAGACCACCAGTAATGTCAATGGTTCTCAAAGCACCCAGCACAATCCATGAGATGTGAATGA
>APFE030926266.1:0-53478 GCA_000404065.3 Pinus taeda | reverse complement strand
ATTATACAGTCAGCTGCAATAACCAGATCAACAATAACAGAACAGAACCCAGAACATCTTATCAACAGAAAAATTCAACCAACAGAAGATCTTAACACAGATATGCGGTTTTTCCTTTTACTGGCCTGCGTTGCTACGCACTTCACCTGTCTGTCTCACTGCGTACACCCGCAGAGCTCCTTCTGCTGCACTGCGTGGCCACGCAATGCTCCTTTCACTGATCTGCGCACAGTACGCACCCAAATGCACTATCGCGCCGCGTACTACCCAGTAGATACGCAGTCAAGATAATAATCACGCCGTGTACTTTCACAACAGGTACGCACTCAAAAGAGTAATCGCGCCGCGTGTTGCTATAGAAGGCACGCACCTGAAACACTGTCTCCCTGCGTACACACGCACCGAACCTTTGTTTCCCCTGCATACCCACGCACTGAGGCTTTGTCGCCTCTGCGTACCCACGCACTGAACCTTTGTCTTCTGCTGCGTACCCATGCGCTTCGCCTTTACTACTTCTGCGTACCTCTGTCTAGGGCTGAAATAAAGTCAGATGCCCAGATCTGAACTTGCGCTCAAGAGATCACCCTTCGCAGATTCGCTTCTAACTTCTCCTTATAGATCAACCTTTGAAAACTGAGAACCCAATAAATCAGATCTTAAGATATTCAATTACTCAAAAGATACTTAAGCCAAATGATCTCCTTGGCTTTATATAGGCATGCTCTTCCTCAAATCAAGGATCATGGGGCTCAATAATAATAATAAAATAAACAATACCACGGGCCAAAACCATGATAACAAAATACCGTCGGCTAAATACCATGAGAAGCCCCACGCGTGGGCGCTTTACTGCCTTGGAATGTGTGCACTAGGGTACGCACCTCATGAATGGATAATCTGCGTAACTGGACGCGGTCCCTGCATGGCGTACCTGCGGGTACGCACCTCCTGAACTGTTCTCCTGCGTACTTCTTTATTTTCATCAAAAAGAGAGCCATGCCATGGGTGTTGCCATCAAGTACAACATCTGTAACATATACCAGTATACCAGAGATATAATGCCAACACACTCGATGCCTCAAACACATGATCAGTTATCATCCCACCAATTTTGACAATTTTTGAGCAAATTTTGTAATTTGTGAATTACTGAGTTTTTTGAGGCATTTTTTACACAGTAAAAAGGTCAAACGTGTAGCACCTAGGGCGGTTCGCTCTTTTTTGGGACATATAATGAGAAAAATGTCAACATCATTGGATTCAGAGCGACAAGGACATGCTCCTTGTGCATTTTCTAGGCATTTGGAGACAAACAGGTCAGTCAAAAAGGTCAAAAACCACCAAAAAATACCTTTCTGCCTCATTTCTGGCTTGGGCACTGCGTGTTTACTAGTCTTGGGAGATTGCATTTTTGACAAGGAAAATGACCTCCAAATTGAAAAATAAAGACATTTCTAGAAATTAGACTTGAAGGGCTTTCCAAAAGGCCATCTCGGAGAAAAGTTTGACACCGGGAAGGCACCCAAAAGCAGTCCTAAAGTTGGAGGGCACGTTTGACAAAGAAAGGGTCTATTTGACAAAGAGAGGGAACATTTGACATTCTTCTCCAATTTTCTAAGTTTCTCTCCTGTTTTTATTTTCACCTTGAGAAATGATGATTTTACCTATGTAAATGATTAAATTGGATGTAATTATCATGTTTTTAATATTACCTAGGGTAAATACATTAGGTAAATCAAGCAAATGAGGTGTAATGAGCCAGTTCACGTAAGATAGGATTGAGTCACTTGGACCATCCTACAATTTAGCTTTCAGTTCAGATTTTTGTGTAATATCTTCCTCACCTCATGGATTCGACCCCTGAGGATGAGGGGAAGTGGTTTTCATGTCTATTTAGTCCCTTTCTTCACCATAGAGAAGGGTTGGAATCAGTTGGATGTTTGGCTATTGATCAGAGACACTAGTGTAATCAATATTTGGAAGAATTTAATGAATGAGTTGCAGCTATTTGGTGGAATACCTGTGGTATGGCATTTTGACATAGTTTCTTCTTATGTTTCATATGTTTGAATTTTTTGTACTCCCATATTTCATTTCACTTCTATGATATGTTGACTTTCAAGTTGATGAACATAATACATCTTACATGCTCTGTTTTGGGGAAATCTTCATAGTCTGTCCATTTTCTTCAGTTTAGAAAGAATACATGCTTGTCTTGTTCTCTCTAGCACCTCACCAGTCTTATCCATCTCACTTCATAACCTTAAAGTGTTTGAGTGCCTACCTACCTTGCTCCATCAGATGTCTGCAATCATACCCTAATTTGCCTTGACCTAGCTTTTTTGACCTAATCCTCTTCCAACAACCCCAATCAAATCAAATCAAAACCCTGAGCTACTATATCTTGCCTAAAACCCTAATCCATCCCACCCTCTTGGCTGTGATCCTTTGGAGAGAGCTCTCTCTGGCTTGGTAGGGCTAGATACCAAGTCAAAAGATTGGTCTGTGGTTACCTCAGCTGGACTCTTCCTCAACCTTGGAGATCCAGAGGAGTGATAACAGAAATGACAACATTAACTTATGTAACCCATCCCAATCATCACATTTGAAACTTTCCTAATGTCCATAAAAACTATGATTTAAATACTACTAAACATCATCTTTAAAACTTACATCACATACTTGAAATTTTGTATAAAATTAACCATCGCACCTTCAAGTTACACTTAGTTGTAAAGAACCTTCAAGAAAATCTTCCATCTCAATTTAATTACCATTCAAATGTACTTAACCATAAATATTTTTCCACAAGCCATGGCATAATCATATAACTAAGAATTTATTTTATTATTACGATAATAAAATAAAATATATGAATACCAATAAAAAGAATAGCTAAGCACATCTATTCTAGTAAAATACAACTATTAATTAATTATAATAAGATAATATAAATAAATAACAAGAGTGATAACTACATAACAACATAGTCCCTACCTCTTTTTATAGTTATCGATATGTTGGCATTAAAGCAGTGCGGGGTGTTTGCAATAATTTCCACAATATGTCATTATTTCCGCCTCTACACACTTCTTCCATACATATATGCCTTGCAGATGACACACTACTCCACACAATTGATTTCCCTCATTTTTTTTCTTTTTTAACACTTTCATACTCAATGCTATCAACTGTTTCTATGCCACATATTTTCATCACAAAGATTTTGTGGCAATTATCGGATCAAATGTTCATGTCAATCGAGGATTATCATATGACCTGGTGCATTTATTGTACACGTAAACTATTTTTTTCATGTAGAAGAAGTGTTATGCAAGCTAGAGGTATGCAGAAGAAAGGTGTTGAGTGGGAATGTATGTGTAGGCATGGAAGTGGGGATGTGTGTGGAAGGAACAAGAGTGTAGAAGAGACATCCACAGTTCCACACCTTTCACATGTGTAATAGATTTCTAAGTCAGTTCAATCCATAATTAGCAATCAGTTGCCTCGTGAGTGACACATGGGTTTCCTACGTGGCCTAACCACATGTCAAAACTGACCCACCTCCAAGCCCATGAACCACCCTTGTTTAGGCCCGACCATATTCATACCTCCAAAAAAATTCCTTCTTGTGCTAGCCTACCCTCATTCAGGCCCCACACAAAAATTGTTAGGCATGTGCCTCATTTGAGACCTACACATATGCTATTTAGCCTTGGGCCTTATTCGATCCCTGCACATGCAACTCCAAACATTCGGCCCCTCATTGCCTATACTCCATGATCCGTGCATCAGAAGCTATTAAATGCTTCACCGACCATGTTTGTTAAATATTGTGATCTCTTAAATATTGTGACTAATGCTCTGCAACTCATACCAGGAGTTACACATGAGCAAGATGTGAGTTAACAATCATTGAACTATAAGTTTTTGTTAAGGAAAATGAATCAACTATCACTTTAACATTTTTCATAGTTTAAATACATGTATTGTGTTGAACTGGAGTGAACTAGGGTTACACCCTTAGAAACATATATAATCATCACTGGAAAACTTGTCTTAGCATATTCATATGCTTTTTTGTTTGTTGACTAATGTATGAATTATTCAAAGTGCACAATAAGGGTAGTGCTCAATGTGAATCATTTAATACCTATTATTGACAACACTTGGTCGGTGCTTAAAAGGAAAAAATTGAAAGTTGATCTACTTTACAAGATTCTCAAGGGACTTCCTACACTTGAGCCTTGGATAGGTCTAAATTTATCATAATTATACTTTTTCTTATATCCAATAACTATTTATTAATATTTAGGTGAAGGATAATGATGAAAAATTGGGGTTATCTCAGCAAAGCCATGCTTTAATAAAAATGATTTTCTATCCACTACATTAAAAATCCAGGCATTTGATATATTATATATATATATATATATAATATATATATATATATATTATATATATATATATATATATATATATATATATATAATAAATATTATATATATATATATATATATATATTTTGTGTGTTCATACAAATGAATAAAGCATTTATCTATTGTATTCAAATTAATGTTTATGTCTATTGGTCGACTATGTGTACCACTATGATATAGATTATATTAAACAATATTCTAATGAATCAATTTCGTGATGCTTCCATTCCTTTAAGCTATTTGATTGATGTCTGAACATAGTCTCTAATTCATAAAAAATGTGTTGGTTGTCAAAGAATGGAACGGTGAAAATGAATATTGTTGAGAGCATTATATGGAACAAAAAACTCTACGGAGCGAAATGTGCAGAGCCAAAAAACATGGTGTGGAGCCCGAATGAGGCAAGGCCCAAACTTCATTGTGTGGGGCTTGGATGAGGTCAGACCCACACAAGAAGAAATCTGGAGGTTGGCCAGGTTTGATAGGGAGATGACCATGCAGGTTTTCCTAGCACTGCTTCTATTTATTTTCTTCTGAATAACTGACGAGCTAATGTGGTCGAACTTTTGTGTCCAAAATAGTGAAAATGTGATACTTGTACGTTGAAAAATATCCAACGGGTTTACAGTTTTGTTGTAGCAACTTGGGTAGAGCAGGAAACCTCAGATATTGGGAATCGTGGGGTTAGGTGGCATAGGAAAAATAACATTGGCAAAAGAATTCTTCAATATCAATAATTCAGATTATGAAACATTCTGCTTCTTATGTGATGTGAGAGATCATGCTACCAAAGGTTCTTTAAATCTTTTATAGAGAAAGATTCTTAATAGCTTGACTGGATTGGATCAACCAGTAGACAGCGTTGATGAAGGTAAAGTGATGCTCATAGACCCTCTCAGATCTTCCAATGCCTTGGTAATATTGGATGACATAGATGATGTGAATCAGTTTGATGCACTTATTCCTGTTCAAATTCATGATCTCCACTCAGGTACCTTAATATTGATTGCATCTAGAGACAAGCATGTTCTTAGAAGCTCAATAGTTGAAAAATCATCAATTTATACGCTAACTGGACTGAACGCACAACATTCCCAGGAGATTTTATGCTCCCATGCCTTCAGCCAACCCTATCCGCTTCAAGGATTTGAATCTCTGGTGGATAGCTTCTTAGAAGTTGTGTGTAATGGATTGAGCTTCTTAGAAGCATGTAATTAATTTCCCTTATCTCTGAAAGTATATGGGGCACTTCTTTATGGAAGATACTAGGAAGACAAAATTGGGAGTCTTCAACATACACTTCCCAATGAGATAAAGAAAACATTTATGAGAATTTATAACTCACTCACTACAAAGGAAAAAGAATTAGTCTTAGAAATTGCATGTTTTTTCATTGGAAAAAATAGAGATACATCTATTATAATATGGGATGGATCAGGCTGGAAAGGATGGCATGGCTTTCAAAATCTAGAGGATAAGATTCTTGTAGAAGTGGATAGTCAAAATAACATGCATATGCATAACCAACTTAGGGTTATGGGGAGAGATATTGTTGAGGGTTCAAGCTTGTCACGTCATCTTTGGCGTTGGACAGAGAAAGTAATCGACAATTTCTCACCTCTATCATCTGTAAGTGCTCAATCATCCATTCCTGTCCATTCCTTTTGTAGACTATTCAATAAAAACTTGGGTTCAGTTTTTAGTTCTTCATTTTGAGGAATAAAAAATTGGGTTCAATTTTTTATTTCTTTTTCCATTTTTGCAAGCTTCAATAGTTAATAGCTATTGCATATCATTTTTTAAGAATGGACAAATAAGAACCGTGCAAGAAGTTAGGATGGTTCTTGATGAATATTACGACAATGAATTATATGGCGCTATTGTTGCGAGGAGGTTGAAACTTCTTGATACTGAAGTTGTTGTTATGAGGAGGTTACGACTTCTTGATACTGAAGGTTTTCTCTTGGATGGCATTTTGAAGAGGGTGGAATTCCCAAATCTCTTATGACTCTGCTAGAATGAGTGTCCTAGCTCTTACTTGCCTTCTTCGATTCCAATGAAAAATTGAAGGGTTCTTCAAGTGTTGGGGAGCGAATTAAAAACCCGGTGGCGAGATGAATCACAGGTAAATAGGAATTTGCTGCTGAATGATTAGTTGTTATTAATGTTCATGGTACACCATTGGGTATTGAATGAATCTAACAGTTTTCACATATACATATGGATTTTTTTGTTTATGATTACGAATATTGGCAAAAAAAAAAGGCAGGACAAGAATTTAAAAACAAAACATCACTTACATTTACAATAAATTCTCATATCATTTTCACGGTATTATAAAACATCTTTATAAATAAAATATTTTCTTGAAGTAAGCATTTTGTAGGTAGGGACCTTCATAATATATCTAATCTCTTCTAAAGTAAGCATTTTGTAGGCAGGGACCTTCATAATATATATAATCTCTTCTAAAGTAAGAATTTTGTAGGCACCTTTGTAGTTGCAGGAGTTAGATATTTTTGCACCCCTATTGACTATTCTGGGCATCCTTATCTCGATTGTTGATTTCTCGAATATTCGGCAATCAGATGGACATGGGTGCAATTAATTATTTGACAATGCTCATGTCTATATGATTGCCGAATATTCGGCGAATCAAAAATCGAGTTAATTTTAGGGCAATATTGCGAAGTCCATAGAGAGCTGAAGGATCTTGAAGGGATTATGATGGATGGCCTCATAGTGCGTGGCGGAGCGCAGATGAAAAAATTGCCAGAAGAAATCTGTGAGCTCCAGTCACTGAAGGCCTTGGTGTTAAGAAACTACTCAAAAATAATTTCAATACCAGACTAATTTGGTCATTTATCAAACCTCCAACATATGGAGTTGTGTCACTACACGAAATTGAAGAGCATTACAAATTCATTCAGAAATTTAACTAAGCTTACATATCTTGATTTTAGTGGTTGCAATGGATTAACTATCGGAAGCAAAACATTGGGAAAAATAAACACGCTTGAGAACATAGATCTTTACCATTGTGAAAAATTAAGATATTGCCTCAACAAGTCATACGTCAAAATGGACTATGGTTCGATAAATAGTATTCATAATGACTGGTGCAAATTCCAAGATTATCACGCACAATTGAGATCCTGACATGGACACAAGCTAGAGTCGAACTGTGGTTCAATAAAGAGTATTCAATGACTGGTGCAACTTCCAAGATTAGCACACGTAGTTGAGATCTTGAAATGGACACATGACACTTCCAAGATTATCATGCACAGTTGAGATCCTGACATGGACATAAGCCATATTATTTTGTGTGGTTGGGAGTGGTTGCGAAATGGACTGTGGTTTGTGTGGTTGGGAAAGTGGTTGTGAAATGCATTGTGGTTTGTGTGGTTGGGAAATCGGTTGCAAAATGGATTGTGGTTCGATAAAGAGTATTCACGATGATTAGTGAAACTTCCAAGATTATCACGCGCAGTTGAGATCCTGACATAGACACAAGCCAGAGTCATTTGTGTAGTTGGGAAAGCAGGCCAAAGTCATTTGTGCATGAGATCCTGACATGGACACATGGAAAAGGTGTTTGTGTGGTTGGGAAATTGGGCTAGAGTTGTTTGTACGGTTGGGAAAGTGGTTGCAAAATGGATGGACTTGGGACCAAGTAGAAACTGTCATCCAATTCAAATCAACGGATAATCATAACCCAATCATCTAAAAAAATATCAAATGGCACAGATTATGACACGGACTTGGGACTGAGTAGCAACTATCATCCAATTCAAATCAACGGATAATCATAACTCAATCATCTAATAAAATATGGAATGTCACAAATTATGACATGAAGACAGATTATGACACAAAGCTAGCTAGAAGAGTTCTTTTCAAATGGGAACGCCTTATGGCGTAAATATATGGAAAAATACATATACCATTATAACTATAACACACTCAAATTTCATGATTGAAGAATGATAGTGTTTATTTGAACAATTATTCAAATAAAAGAAACAACGCAATGGTTATAAAAGTTGTTTCAGTCCCAAAATGCATTATACCAATAAATAACATTGAAAATAAGATGGAATCTAGAAGAGAATAATTTATTCCTCTTTGAAAAGGAATACTATTATTTTTGACATCAGAGGTAATGAGCCAATCTAGAACAATGGATCTATGATGCTGCAAACCCCACCTCCATGACAGTTTCTCTCATGGTGATGCTGATGTCAACACGTTTCCACCTTTGTATGAGTAGCCTATTGTTCCTCTTCCTCTAAAAAAGGTTTGATTAGTGTTTACGTTGGATATTATATGGTTTGTCATTAGGTGTTTGGAGAGGTGAATAAAGCGTATATTGATAATACAACCAAGATTGACTCGTCTAAAATTTTGAGTGCCATGTTACATGGCACGTCCTCATACCTATGATAGTCGAAGGTAGAAACTTTAATGTTGAGGGCTATATTGAAAATTCAAGGTAGAAAAAGTATTTGAATTATTTCATGTTGTTGAGTCATCTACAATCATCATTATTGGAAGATTTTTTAAAATCTTTTATGAATGAGAATGGAGATTTCTATCATTTCCTGGGTTCAACGAAGAGAGGAGTAATAGACATGTTAAACGTGAATCATTGCTCATGTTGCATTTCCAAAAGAAACAGTCATGGAAGAAGCAAAGCTCTGTATCTAAAGGTATATGTGGAATGCTTTGGAAAATGTGGATGCATTAGACAAATGGGGTCTTGAAAAGAACATTCGAGGAGAGGTATATAATACTGCCAGCTCTTTTAACATCTTAGTCTTACTACCACCTAAACCTCACATCAATTAGTATATATGTGCAAAATTGTATTTCCAGATGGAGTACGCCCTCAAATATCCATGGATTAGGAGTCTGCCAGGGCTGGAGGCCAGAAGCTACATTAAACATTATAGGAAAAATGATGTTTGGCTTGGGAAAACCATGTATATGTAATATTGTAATTCTGGCTTCCAATATAATACCATTTAACCCAATATTGGTTTTAGCATGCTAAATCCTAAACCATTTTTATTTTAATGTATAATTGATAGGAGTGGGATACCATATATTAACAACAGGAAATACTTGGAACTATACAAACTAGACTTCAATAACATGTAGTCTATACACCAAAAGGAGCTTCGCAAGCTTCGAAACTGCTACTTGCTAAAAAAAAATTGATTCAGTGGTTTAATCATTTTAGCCTTTTTTTCAGACTAGTCATCATCTATTTGCTGACACAAATCGCCAAAGAGAAAAAATAAAGAAAATAAATTTAGTTCGACCATAACATTTGTGAATCATAGAACACAGTCAGAAAACTGTCATAAGTCCAACAAAGTCTAAAAATAGAATTTCCTCCAGATAGAGGACCCTGACGGAGAACCCTGCAGTTGAAGACCCATGTTATAATGGGATTACCTTCCCCTATCAAAGAGCTAGAGAAGAACTATTGGAAGATGATGTGATCTGAAATAGAGCAACGATCCAATTTTGGTATCGATTTGCTTCACTATTTTGAGATCGGTAGATGTACAAAATGGGAAGATGAATAAAAACCATTGTAAGATCTCTGATTCGAGATTTCAAAGTCTCAAGAGCAAGAGAATTTAGGGAACCCCTATGGTTAGCCTAGTCAATAAAATATCTAGTCACCAAAGACAGAGAGAGACCGAATGTGGGCACAATGGAGGACCCCCCAAAGTGTTAGAAGTTTAGCTCAAGTATTAGATCCCAAGCCACAGTGCCAATAAAACCTATAAAAGAGGCCAGGGCTGATATGAATGTGTAGAAATTTTGAATAATATGACACTTATTCACAGAGATTATCCTGATTATACACTATTTGTGGAATCATGCATAATACATAACCTCCTCTACGTTGATCATCAATTTTGCGGAATTAAGAAACAATCGCATGCGCACATTGAAGCATCAATCACACATATAAACACAATATATCACGGGGAAAGCATGCAGCTAAAAACCCCAACTATCTGTATATTTTATTGATTGAGAACATGTAACAATACATACTACAATACTCCTCACAAGTACTCAGTACTATCTCCACCTGTTACACACAAACTAGCTGAGATCTGAATCAAGTCACTGGCTCAAATCTCATCCGCTGTTTGCCTGCCTCCACTCTGCAATCCTGCATGAGAATAGATGAGAATGGCTGATCCAAACTCATATTTCCCTTGTGTAACACTACGCAATCCTCATTGGAAATCTCAATCCACTGATTTTGCAAATCACATGCACAACTATAATCACAACTGCCAACTGTCTTGCCCTTTCACTCATCTCTAACACTTGTCTCCACTGAACTGTCCATGCACTGAGTTAACTGATGTATTCCTCAGTTGATTCATGAGTTAATAATTAGTGAATTAATTAATAAATAATTCACACCACTCATCACTAGTGTATTTGTTAGTTAGACTAAATATAACTAGTTCAACTAAGTCAAACTGAACACAACTCCATCAACTCCTCATTCAACTCCACCAAACTCAATCACTTGAGTTCTAACTGAAGTCCATCATGCAATAGCTCAACTACCCCATAAGAAAATCGTATTTCGTTATGGCAGTTGCATGTGCCACATTCATAGCTCGAACTGAAGTGCTCCAAGAGAATAAGATAATGATTATAGTCCAAATATTATTAAGAGCTAATAATATTCGACTGTTCTATTTTTAGCCTGCCAGTCTAAAAATAGACTCCGCCCATATGTCTAAAAATAGAGGTCCATCTATTTTTACCAACTTGACCAATCATCCACAAATAGCATCCTGCAACTCATAAACCATGATCCCTAAAAATAGACATAGTCTAAAAATAGACTTTGCGCCAAAAATAGCCAGCGGGCCCACTTAGTGAAGGCAACTTCTTTTCACTAAGCTCCATCATCTTGTTGCATTTTCAACAGAATGGCCATTCCACATCCATAGGAGTTAATAATCATTTAAGCCTATCTTATGTACTTGCTATTTTTTTTATTCATTATTTCCTTCATGTTAAGTCTATCTTATGTATTGAAACCTTAGCTAGTGTATATGGCATTGTTCAAAGGTGGTGGAAATCATTGAGTTTCAAAGAGGTCAATTTCACATGCGATCATGTGGTTAGAATATTTTTCTCAATCTCCTCTTCTATGTTTGAACTAGAGCTCACTTTGTGTAGAGTCGATTTTACCAAATGTAACACCTGTACTATCATTTTAGACGACCTATATGACATGCATGGATCTAAAATACATCAGGCTATTCACATAAGAAATTAAAAGGTGGACAATTCATATGTTACCTCTTTAGATCTAAAAATAGATGAGGGAAAAGTTTCTACAATTATTGTCGCTACTAAACTCTGTATACAATCCCATTCATGTCTTTGTTTTAGATGGGATCTCTTTCTATTAGACCAAGTTCCAAAACACATGAAAATATGCTTTTTGGGTCCGCATAATCTGGTTAATGAAATAGCAGAAGAAGGGTGCAAGAAACAAGGTCATGATGTATTAGGCTACATTAGAAATTTAATATGTATTAATATTACTAGTTTGATATTAAAGGAGATTTTCATTTTCCAGAAAGGTACAACTAAATACTGATTATGGAATTATTAGTGATATGATATATGGTAGTGGGAGACCCAACTTGAAGCATACACAAAAAATAAGAATGGTTAGAAGTTTAATATGTGTTGTCCTTCCATGAATACATAGAGACTATTATTGTATCAATAGCACTGACAACTATAATTTTGATTAGTGTTCTTTTCAATGGAAAGGTTCTTACAAATCACATACTCTCCAAAATTAATTATTGATCTAAATTTATATATATCATGTGATTGACAAGGTATTTTGTGAATGATACCAAAAGTTACTATGCAAGGTACTTAATCTCTTGTAATCTAATGTATATTCCATGTCCTTAATCTTGTGTAATTTGTTTGAATAGTTTCTAACTATGTGTAGGTGGAGAGAGGTCAAGGAGAGGTGGCTTCTACCATATAGTGTTACATCAAGAACCATCCCAAATATTCAAGGGAAGAATTTTTTGAAAATTTGTATACTCTCATGGAAAATGCCCTCGTAGATTTGAAGTGTGAATTTCTAAAGAAAAATGATGTGTGAGACAAATGTAAGAGACTAGTTTTTGACAGTGCAAGATCAATGTAGAAAATCACTAGGTGGTGACTTAAGACTCAAAAGTTCGTGATGGAATAGTCCTCAATCTCTCCATAACACAAAAAACAACAAATTTTATTGAAACATCATATATTTGTTGGCTATGCACGCAAAACCAACCATTCACATTGAAACACTCATTTATGCTGAGACGATCTCAGAAAAAATGGAGAGAGATCAATTTGTGTTGAGGGAGAATGTGTGCATTGGTATGAAATTGGGGTATGTGCGTAAGGAAAAACATGTAGAAGAGACTTCTGCATCTTCCACTCCTCCCATCCTGTTACAATTTATTTATTTATTTTTATGCATTTTATTATATACATATACATATATGTATATGTATATACATATATTTTTCCCACGTGGTCAACCCTTGTCAAGCTCGACCCACCTTCAGGCCCCCAAACTACCCCTACTCGAGCCTGACCATATTTGAACCTTCACACAAATTTTTGCTTCTGCGAGAATGACATCATTTGAACCCTACACCAACATTGTTCGACCTATGCCTCATTCGGGCTCCACACATTCATTGTTCGAGCCTAGGCCTCATTCGACCCCATACATTTTGGGTTTGAACTTCATTCACTTCCGCATCACACTTATGCATCAACAATTGATACATATAACTAAACCAAATAGTTTAGGATTGGCAGTTGAACCACCATATAAACCATACTCGACATTGACGACAACATTGGTGACTACGGAGTTAGAGCCTGGGGAATTGGTCTAATCGAGCATTGCAAAAATGGAAGTGATATAAACTAAATTATTTGACCTTAAATTCCTCAAGCCACATATATTCAAATGAATATAGCTAACTAAAGTAATAATAATTTCCTTTCATTTACATTCCAAGATTCTCATTACTTTCCTTAACTAGTCTTTGCATCTACATTAAGACAAATAATTTTTGGTTAATAATGAATACAAAGAAAGTGTAAGGCCATTCTTATAGTATCCATAACCGAGCCAAACTCTGAATATTATTTTAGTCATTGTCGGCCCACATAAATGAATGATTAGAATTAATCCCTCGACCGACAAAGAAGGCAGATTCAACATTAAGAGTAGAAATTGCTAGTGAAAATGCGAGTACACTTTTGCCTAAGCGGTTGACTGCCACACCTAATTTTTTAACATTGTAATGAAGGGGTGCAAACCAATATCCAAAGTTTGCACCATAAATGGCAATTTCTCACTATTTATGAACAACATGACTCTTGAGAAAACACGTTAGTGTGGAAGTAGTTGTGTAGAAGAGGGGTATGTGGGAGAGAACCGTTATTCTGCACACATACTCATGTGGAAGTTGTTGTGTAGAAGAGAGGTATTTGCAAGAGAACCTTTCTTTTGCACACAGCCCTAACTTCATATACGTATTGTTCTGCACAACTATCAAGCCACCTGATACATATTATGGTCCACACCATTTTTTCTTATGTGCTATAATATCATTTTATATCAGGTTGTAAATATGTCAAGCAAAGACATTTTGTTCAAGGCCCAATATTTGTTCAAGAACCCTCCCCCCCCCCCCCTAAACATAAGGGACTTGGCACCCCGTCAGTTTTGGCATCTTTGGGTAGAGCAGTAGCAATGTCAAGCATAATAGTCTCAATGTCAAAGAACACACCAACCAAATGACCACTTACAAAATTAACAATTTTTTAAATTTCAAAAATAAATTTAAACACAAAACAATTAATCTCTATACAATAATCCTCTACTTTAACCTTCTAATCCATTATCAGTTAGTTTACCAATAGTGACGAAAATATATTATAGCAGTTTTCATGTTGTTCATCAACTCATTTTTTTGTATATCTATTTCATTACTTTAATTTCAACTAGCCTAGATCCATCTAACATCAAATCTATCATGTGCCAAGAGGGATCAAATCCCTTGAGGTGTAAACCTTCTTTTTAGAGGGTAGAACACGAGGAAAGGTTTGCACCTCTAGGGATTTCATCCATCTCAGCACATGACAGTTCCAGTGTTAAATGGATCTAGGTTAGTTTTAGTTGTGCACAGTAAAACAAAATTTGTAATTATTCTAATCCCTTTAAATATGTTGAATATATTTAAGATTAATCTGGTCATTTTAATTTTAAATTTGCTCAATTAACTCAGTTTGTTGAGGTGATAGCTACTGTTAATAACTTTAATGATGATAAATGATGAAATAAAAAATTTAAATGCAAAGTGACAGTGTAATAGCATTGAATGATAGAAAATATGAATAATGAGAATGTAGTCAATTAAAAATAGTATTCATTGTGATCAATCTCAAACTATTTTCTTCTATTATGCTTATTGTCACCTCTATTAGTTTTTCAATCTTTTCATATCCAATATATCAAAAGGGTAGTTGAAATCATAGACCATTCAAATCTTTAACTCAAGCTATTGTAGAAAACATCATACCTTGTCTCTCTTTCTCTCTAATATTACTAGGTTGAATTACTATAGCACAAAAACCAATGTACATTGTCAATCATTTTTTTGTGTTACATTGAAATCAATGCACACTATTAATCCAACTACTTTTATATGAATGTACATCATACATTCAGTTACATAAAATTAAAAATCAACATCTACAGTAAAATCATTGTATCTAATGGAAGCAGTCAAATAGGATTAGAAATCAACAACTACATTGATATCAATGCATCCAATGCAATAAATCAAATAGGATTAGGAATCAACCGCTACATTGAAATCAATACATCTAGTAAAAACAATCAAATAGGATTAGAAATCAACAACTACACCTAAATCAATGCATCAAGTGAAATCAATCAAATAGGATTAGGAATCAACATCTACACTGAAATCAATGCATCTACTTCAATAAAAAACCAAAATATTCATGGCTTTATAAATCCATTTTTTTTATACGTAATATATGTATTTGTCTCTATGTCTCTTTATTCTTCTCCCCCTCCCCTCCCTCCCTCTCTCTCTCCCCCATCCTTCCCTCCCCTCTCTTCTTCTCTCCCTCTCTCTTTGTGTCTCTATCTTCTTCACTCTCTCCCTTGCCCTTCTCTCCCTCTATCTCTCTCCATCTCTCCCTTTTCACTCCCTCCCTTCTACTCTCTCTCTCTCTCTCTAATCTGGATTTATACATGAACGAAATGAAATATAGATATGAACAAAAACATAATGATACATCAAAAACAAAACTCCAATTCATTAATAACATAGTACTGAAAATTGTTTACATGCAAAATGGAAATAAACTAGCTCAGACGACAGTAGTTTATCTTTGAGAAGAGTTGTGGCAGCTACATGCCTTGTAAATTGTGTTACAATGAAGCTTCAAGGCCTATTTATTATTGGGAAATAATGGAAAACCTTAAACATCCAAAAACCTAACCGTAGGAGATGAAGCGTCAAAATTCCGTGGAACTCGTTAGGGTAAATTGGTGCATCAACTTCCCGGGGTCGTAACATTGACATACGATCTCTGTTTGATGCGTACGATACCTTGTTAGAAATAATTTTTTGAAGAATATAAATTTTGACTAAAAACCCATATTATATATTACTATTTTGTCTGTTTAAAAAAAAATGTCGTTTAGGGTCTCAAAACGACTCCAGAAGTTCAAGACCCGAAAAACTGCCAAAAATAGTAATTTGTGCTACAATTAAGGAAACTGAAAGAAAAAGTGGTGAGGTTCCAAGTGGAATAGGTGGGTGACCACCAATATCCACCTCGATCAATCCTCCTCTATTAGGAAGCAATGGTCCCCAATGCGTTGATTGCCTCCATGAGACAAGGAAACTTTTGTTGAACCTGGTCCCTAGTGACTTGCCTTAGTGCAGGAGTTGATCAACTTTGACAACCCAATACAGTTGGATATTCTATTGGCAAGTGTTATTGATATATTTTTCTATTATCTGATAAATTTTGTCTTGTTCCATGTAGTATGGGTTTAGCTTTTTTGGTGTGAGCTACTCTGCAATGTCTAATGTGTCAAGTAATGGTGGAAAGTATGGCTGGAGGTGGTCCACATTAAACATTGGGTGCAGGACAAGGAATAGGAGAACGCTGAGCTCAAAGTCATTATCTCCCATATCCTTGGTTATGGTGTAAGGCCCATATCGAAGTGGTCTTAGCTTTTGATGGGATTTGGTAAGGTGTTCTTTTTGCAAATGCAACCAAACTTTGTCGCCCACCTTAAACTTGTGTGGCACCTTATGTTGATCATGTCGCTACTTGTACTTGACATTGGAATTTTACAAGATTTTGTGAACTTGTTGGCATATATGTTGGATGCGTTCAATAAACTTGGTTACTTTATGAGCCTCAGACTGTACATGTGTGGATTCTATTTGTGTAGTCGCACGAGGCATGGCAATAACAATCAAACATAATGGTTGAAATCCCAAACCCACTTGAATGAGACTATGACCGATCAAGCTATGGAGAGCTCTATTATAGCTGTGTTGGACATAGGGAAGGCTCTCATCCCAGGTTTGTGGATGCTTGGAGTTGTACATGCAAAGTATGTGCACTATCATCTTGTTTATGGCCTCTGTTTGGCCATCAGTCTACGGATGGAATGTAGTTGACTTCATGAGCTTGGTGTCTATTAGTGTCCAGAGGCTCGACCAAAATGTGCTCAGGAACCTATTATCCCAATATTATATAATGGTCTGCGAGATCCCAAAATGTACCCATACTCATTCAAATAAGAGTTTGACAATGTCCTCTACTATGATACTCTTCATGTAGGCTTCCAATAGAGCCATCTTAGAAAATTTCTCCACGAACACAAATACACAATCATTACCATGCTTGATATAAGGGATGCTAGAAAGATAGTCCATGGAGATAAATTCTCAGGGCTGGTTGGGAGTAGGTAGAGGAGTGTACATGCCTTGCTTCTTGATGGTTGGCTTGGAAATGCCACAAGTAGTGAAAGATTTGATATATTTTCTGACATCCTATCAGAGTTTGGGCCAATAAAAATACTTCTATAGTACAACCACAATTTTCTCCACACCAAAGTGTCCTGCAACCCAACCGTAGTGTGCCTCCCAAATCATCTTGGCATGATCACTTGAAGGAATAGAAAGGTGGCCAATGTAGCATAATAATGTGTCCTGGAGCTGGAAATTTGGAAATTAATTTCCATCGAGAGGTCTTGTGGACACAAGAGTTGAGAATAGTGGTCAGTATTGTAATTGAAAGGCTGATTGAGGAAATCGTTAACATGATTGGTGCTACCCTTTTTACATACAATGTTTAAGTGGAAATGTTGTAGATATGTAAACCACTTGTGATGGTGAGCGTTCTACAAATTCCCTTGTGTCTATATAAATTGAAGAGTTTGGTGATTTGTGTGGATGACTATCTCCTCCCCTAGAATGTAATGTTTCCATTTCTGGAAAGCCAGCATGATAAAATACATATCTTTATCATAGGTGGGGTACTTTCGAATTGTATCAGAAAGTTTCTCACTATGATAGGTCATTGGATGCCCTTGTTTGGTGAGGATTTCACCAATATCATAGTTAGATGTGTCCATCTCAATTTCAAATGGATGTTGCAAGTTTGGCAATGTGAATATAGGGGTAGAGCAGAGGCAGTGCTTCACCTCAATGAATGCCTTTTGATCGGACTCAAACCAGGAAAACTTTTCGTTTTCTCCGCCCTTGGTAATCTAACTCAAATTCCAAGTGATATGGGAGAATCCCAACGCAAACCTCCAATTAAAGTTGGCAAGTCCCAGAATGCTGCAAAGCTTTGTTAGAGTGGTCAGTGCTGACCAATCCCAAATTACTTGGATTTTAGCCGAATCCACATGCATGCCTTTCTCATCTATGATGTAACGCAAATATTAGAATTGGCTCATGCCAAAGGTGCGTTTCTCCAAGTTGGCACAAAAATTGTGTTATCACAGGTTTTGAAGCCCCTGCCGAGTGTGTTGCACATGTTATTCCCAACTCTTGATGAATATGAGGATGCCATCAAGATAAACAACCATGAACGAGTTGGTGAAGGGCTACAAGATGTCATCTGTTAGCCTCACAAAATTTGTAGGGACATTTTTCAACCTCAAAGGCATGACCAATCATTCAAAAAGGCCTTCATTGGATTTGAAGGTGGTATTCCATACATCTGTGATCTCTATTAGTACCTGGTGATATCTAGACTTCAAATTGATCTTGATGAAATAATTGGCCCCATTGAGATGGTCCAAAAGGTCATCAATCTATGGATTGGATAACTGTTCCTAACATTTATTTTGTTTAGGTACCAATAATCAATGCAGATCATCCAGGTCCTGTCCTTCTTTTGTACAATTACAATCAGGCACCCACAAGGTGAGGAACTTGGTCGGATGTGCCTTTTTTTTAGAAACTTCTGAATTTGTCACTCAATCTCTTCATTTTATAGAATGGAGTGGAAATATATCAGCCCAATGGGTAGAGTTGCCCTGGGAGTCATATTGATCAAATGCTTGACCTCGTAGTGCAAGGGTATCCCTATGGGTGAGGAGAAGATGCCCCTGTATTCTTTCACAACCTTATCCACCTGCTTCTACTGTGTGGAGGAACCCTTTCCAAGGGTCATGGATGTGGCCATGATCTTCCCCTTATTTTGAGAGTGAATCAAAAAGAAAAAAAAAATCTCGGTCTGGGAGATGATCTTACTGCATTTCTTAGCAGATATCAAAGAGATGGTGGTAGGTTGGGCTACCTATGGTATCATGTATAACTTATTTCTCAAAGTAATAATAACAGTGTGAGGTCTAGATTCATACATCGAATGACACTTCCACAAGTATTATTGGCCTAATAATACATCACAAACTTCAAGAGGAGCAACGTCACAAAATACCTCATCCATGAAGTGTTTAATGTTGTAAGGAAGGTGACACTACTGGCTGACATGAAGATCTCATCCTTGGTGGATCCATCCCATGGTGTATGGCTGTGGGTGTGGTGTTGTTAGCAGGCCCAACCGCTTAACTACTTCTATTGAGATGAGGTTCTTTTGTCTCTCGATGTTGACAATGAACTGCAATTGAAACCACTTCACACACATCTGTGAGTGGAAGAGATGCTCCCCTTCCTCTGAGTCTTCAAGCTCAATATTCTGGACCTTAGTGGTGGAAATGGTGGTGCTAGGCTCTGCATCAATAATATGATGCCCTTTGTCATTCTCCTTTTTTGGGTCTGACTTAGATTCAAAACATGCATCTAACTTTGAAGCCTTCAGCTCGACCACTAGTGACTATTAGGCATGAATCTCACTTGTGTTGTGAGTAGGGCTCTTGTGGAAATCACACCACTTCCTTGTGTCCTTCTTCGTCTTCGTGGTATTATTATTTGGTTGCAGCTTCGATGGGTTGTCCTGGGTCACCCTACCTTGAATTTTCCCTTTGTTTTGCGGTTTGGGGGTGCCTTTTCCTTGTTTTATATTCGTAAATCCAAAGTATTTCTTCTTTTGTTTGAATTTATGCTTGATCTTAACAACGTATCAATATGCAACACCGAGAGAGGAGATGTCCAAGAACTCCTTCTCATCCTAGATATATTTGTGTAGATATTCACAGTACTTGAGTACTAGATGCCACTAAAATTCCTTGATACTCAACTTCATGCAAAAGGTATGAAAAAAAGCGAGTAGAATATGTACAAGGAACAAAGTGGTTCATCGATATGCAGTATGGTAAGCACTTTGAGATCAATTTAAAAAATAATGCTTAGTTTTTAGTGACTGATACTAATGAATGGATGGCCTACGATGTACTTTGCAAGAAAATAATGTGATCTATTGATATTTTGTTGAATGGTAAAAGTACAATCAAATCAACACTTTTGGTTGATGAATGAATTGAAGAGAACATGGCACAAACTCTCGAAAAATGGTAATAAGTTAATTTCTTTTCAGATTTTTTATGGAATTTGAATTATTTTAACTATCTATCATAATAATTTACATGGATTCATATATGGTCAATAGTGATATCATTCAATCTAATTTCCAAAATTATTAGTACGTATGGATTGACCTCTGAAACAATTTTGAGAACGAAAACCCTAATTGCAATGGAGGGAGATTTCACCTTCCCCAGCTCTTTGAAACCTCTGACAATGAGTCTCTCGCTTTATGTTGGAGATCCTATACATATATTTCTATTAGATGGATCATTGTTCAATTTAACTGGATTCATCATATGTCTATGTTTAGATTGGATCTGAATGAGTGAGAGAGAGGTATTTAACATCAGATCTCTCCGTGGATTTATCTTACTACACCAAATACAATCTTTAGCTATGCATGAATGAATATCTATTTAGATCCTGAAGGCTCAATTCCTAGTATATGTTCCTCATAAGTGATGGGTTTACCAATGTTAAACAAGCCTAGAGAAATTCATGATAAAACTGATTGTGTTCTACGATGTATTATTCATCAGAAAAATGGTGTTTATACAAACAGAATTAGAGGGAGACAATTATGTCTCCATAAAAAGAAATATTGTAAGAAGTTAATCAATTTCCTAACTAAGACCATCCTATAGATATACAAATCTTGAAGGATTAGTTAACATTTGCCCCCTTAATCCAAAGGGACATCTGACATGTCAAGTAAATATTTACAATTTTCAAAATTTTCATGTCCTAATGCTTTGGTAAAAATATCTACAATTTGTTCTAAAGTAGGACAATGTGTTAGATGAATTATTTGGCCACAACATGATGTCGAATCAAATGATACTTGGTGTTGATGTGTTTTTTTCAATCATGAAATTTTTAATTCTTGACCAATTAATTTGTAGATGAATTGTCAACAAATAGAGGAGTTGAAGCCTTTTGTTTCTCCTCTAAATCATCAAGTATTTTGGAAACCAAATTATTACTTTTTTAGCTTGAGATGCTACAACATATTCAGCTTCAGTGGTAGAATCAACAGGAACAAATTTTTTTCATGATCTCCAACTGATAGTTTTTGATCGAAGATTCATCAAATAACCAGAGGTTGAGACTCCATGCTCCTTATCACCATGAAAATATGAATCTGAATAACCAATAAGATGGAAGTTTGAAACTTTGGAATATTTGATGCCATGTGTTTGAGTTCCTTTTAAATATTTAAGTATTCTTTTTGTTGGTACCCAATGCCCTTCACAAGGTTGATGAATAAATATGGAAAGAATCCCTACAACAAAATTTATATCAGGATGAGTACTAGAAAGATAAATCAAAATTCCAACAAGTTGTTTGTACTTTGTTGTATCTTCAAATGGTTTTCCTTCCTCTGAAGTAAGTTTTAGATTTTGTTCCATTAGAGTAGAAACATGATTACAACCCATCATTCCATATTTGTTCAATAAATTTCCAACATATTTCCTCTAAGAGATAAAAATATGTTGAGGTTTTTCATCAACTTCAATTCCAAAATAATGATGAAGTAAACCTAAATCTGTCATATCAAAGACCTTTTGCAATTCCTTCTTAATAGATGACATATAGTTATCATTGTTCCCTATAATCATCAAATCATCAACATAGACAAATAGATATACAACTAATCCTCCAACCTTATTAACAAAAAGAGGTGCATCATCTCGGTCAAAATTCTTATAATTTAACTTAAGAAGATGTTCAATTACTTCCTCACACCATGTAAGAGGAACTTGTTTCAAACCATACAAGGACTTCATCAACTTGTATAATGTAACAACCTTGGTCAAAAATCCATGTAATAAAGTTAGTAAAGGCAATAGAATAACCAAATTCATGGGACATGTATTCCAAGGTGAATGTTGGGAAAAACATCCTAGTGTGCATGTTCATTTCGTTTATTATGGCTAACGAAATTAACAAAGGAAATGGAAAAGGATTTGAAAATGAAAGAGCCATTAATTGGCATTTAATTTATGACAATAATGCAAATTAGGAGAAAAGGAAGGTGAAAGATCACAAGTTGCATGTGAGGAGGAAAATGAAGGGAAATAATGGAAAATGAAGAAAATAGAGGTCTCATTAATAAAAAGGCTTCCGAGGATCAGTACACAACCTTTTTTCAATTTAGTTCTGGAGCTCTCTCTCTTTTATCTCTACTCTCTCATACTCTTGGACACTTAGAGTATTCTTGGAGCACTTTAAAATTGGAGGAAGGGGGGAAAAGGAAGGACAAGAAAGCAAAGGGAAGCAAAGATCAAGCAAGTAAGAGCGGGATCAAGTAGCTATAATGGGATTAATTTCAGGTATTGAGTTACATGTATGATTTCCTTTCTAGTTTTGGCATGCATGGTACATGCATGTGTATTTTTGGTTCTCTTGTTGTCATTGTCATGGGTCTTTCCAGGTGTGATAGTGATTTTCAACCTTGCCTTGTCATTTCTGAATAACAAAGGTGTGATGGGGTTGTCTTGTTTAGTTGAGCTAGATTCCCAAATGGTTTTTGAAACTGAGTGAGGTGGTCTCAGGGGAGAAACAAAAGCCTAGGAATCCTTGGACCGGTGAACGTGGGAATGCGTAAATCTTGAATGTGTATGCCCTCATTAGGCCTAGGAATCCTCGACAAGTGAATGGCAGGATATATGGTAAAGCCTAGAGGGTGGAGCCTCATTGCGACTAGGAATCCTTCACCAATAAATGTAGGGATATATGATAAATCATAGAGATGGTGATAGACAAATTCCTCATGGTTTAGCTGGAGAGATCTGGAGGCATCCATGCTTATTTAGGGCCTAGTGACCTGGTGGGATTGCAGTAAATCCTAGTTGTATTGGTGAGGGTCTTGAGCCTAGGAATCCCTTGGTGGATATAAGGTAAAGCCGGAGGAAACCTTGATTGGTTCTATTGTGAGTCCCACATTCAGGCTTGGAATATGACACGGGGGTGATTGGCTGAAAGAATGATTTGGTTCAACGCAATATATGGTCAGGTGGTTCGTGTAAGTCCCTGACTTGGTTGTCTTACGCACACGTTAAAAAGAACCCCTTTTCCTTTGGTATTTCATCTGTAAATGTACTTGTTAATGTGTGGCTTAAATGGTTATTCTATTATTGTTATTCTGTTGGTTATATGTTGGTTACAAGCATGGTTCATGACATACTTTGGTTATGGCTCTCATCATGATATAATTAGTTCAAGAAATGTGAATGAAAATATGACCTAATAGATGATACTGCAGCTATTGTGATAAGGCATAAATTCTTCTTTATGATTCTCAGATAAGTATGAGACCCTTATGCTCGAATCTACAGTTATGACTTGTAGTTTACATGTTTGTGATATGTTTGATGAAATGCTTGTCATGGCTAGTAGGGGTCATGTCAAGTCCTTGTACCAATGTTTGAATTAGTAACTTTATTGCATTGCTATTATCATTTCTAAAGGTTTCATGAAGTTTTGTGGAGAGGTCTGAGACCTAGCACTAAAAATGTGGCACAAAATCTGGGGTCGTTTGTTCAGAATTGACTAAAAGAGGCCATAAACACATGCATACCTTGCTGTGTGAGAGAATGGTGAGTCTCAGTCACATGTATGGCTTTTCATGGGAGAAATTGGGGGTCTAGCTCAACAAAATGACAAGTTTTCTCAGGGGTTGGGCACTTAGAAGGGTCGATTATCTCTTAAAGGTTTTGTAGATCCTGAGAAAGGTCAGAGTGGTTTTGTTTGGTCAGTTCCACTTCCTTAACTGTACATGGGGAGTTGAATCACATCATAGTAACTCTTTGTCACATGTTTACCCCAGTGGACCAGTTAGCTTGGGTAAATGTGGGAGGAGTGATATCATAGCATGGTTCACCCCTTGGACTAGATGGGTAGAACATGTTGGTCATGTATACATGTCAGTTGCATATGTGTTATTTATGTTTGTGATCTATGTACTTGTTGTGTAGGCATGCTTGCAATTGTGTCACCATGTGAAATTTTATAGTGTTATTGTTGGATGTATTTGCCATGAGTGCATGTCAGTTATGAATTTTTTATGCATGTTAGTGTCTATATGTGATTATGCATACATTGACATGGTTATAGTTATTGGGCATGAGGTCATGGTATGTGGTTGGTATAGCCATGCATGGTGACTGAATAATGGTTAAAATAATGTTTAAATACTAATGTGACTATGAATATACATGTATCATGCTAATCTAGTTGATCTTGCAGATGAGATATCCTCCCCTGAACTATACCGAGGTATGTTGATTATGTCATGTTTTGGTTTAAGATGAAATGGTATACTTACAAGAAGAATATCAAAGATGACTACGAAGATGGTAGATTATAGTTCACGAGACTCTCCCTTTAGATCAGATGAGTAGCATGGTGGTGGGAATTCTTCTGACTTAGCAGACACATTGAGAAGTTTGAAGGCAAAAATAAGAAGTTGAAAAGCAAATAATGACAGAATAATTTAGGCACAGGAGAAACAAGAAGAAGTTAATGCAATTATCCTTCAGATTTTGTCAGACTTGCAGAGCCAGGGACTACTTAGGATCAGCCATGGGCAGGAGGATAGGACTAACAGAGCATATGGAAGTAGATCTCATGGTGGGAACAGGTCGGATAGGGATGACACGATCAGAGATGGAAAGTTCTTGGATACACCATATAGGAGAGGTGATGGACATAGGTTCTATTCTAGTTCTGATTTTGATAGGTACCATGATTATCTTCGTTATCATCCTTACAAGAAGAGTGATAGGGGATATTTACTCGATGAGTTCAAGAAATAAAAGCTACCTACCTTTGATGGGGATTTGAAGAAGTCGGAAGATGTAGAGGCATGGTTACTTGGGATGAAGAAGTTATTTGAGCTGCATGATTATATGGAAAACATGAAGGTCAGAATAACTATCTTCATCCTCGGAGGGAGAGCAAAAATCTGGTGGGAAGATGTGAAGCGGGTTCGAGACATCAAGAAAAAGGAGTTAGGTTGGAATGAATTCAAGAGAATTTTCAAGAAGAAATATTTGTCAGATAAGTACTATGACAAAAAAACCAAGGAATTCTATGAGCTAAAGATGGGGTTGATGACATATGAGGAGTCTATGACCAAGTTCCTGGAGTTGTTGAGGTATGTATCATATCTTAAGGATGGAAAAGCCAAAGTTCAGAGATTTGTCAATGGATTTTCATTAACATTTAGAGATCAGATTGAGTGTGATGAACCTTAATCACTTGAAGAAGTCATTGGCAAATTGAAGAACTGTTATGATAAATCAAAGTGTAAGACTGAGTCTCAACAAGGTTGGAAATGGAAAGACAAAGCTAAAAGTAAATGGAAACCAAAGCGAAAAATACCTTAGGATGCAGATGAGAAAGAAAATGTTGCACCTTACAAGAACTTTAATGGACCTTAGCCTGGAGAACAATAGACTAAAGGTGATGGTAAGGGATGCTTGTAGTGTTGGACATGTGGTAAGGAGAATCTCAAGAGATATTGTCCACAGAATCAGGGTGGTAGGCCTCAGATTTACAGTGCACATGATGCGACAACAATTGGGGATGTTAGGTAGAACATTCCATGGATTCATGCAGTGTTGGATAGCAGGAAGGTAGATCACCAGGCATCTATTATCGATTTGGATGGTAAGATTTGTGATCAAGTTGTTTCTGTTTTGATTGAACTTGGATCTAATTATAGTTATGTAAGTCCTGACCTGGTGGATAAGGGTGGTTTAAATAAAGAAGTGCATGCAGAATCTTGGTTAGTGCAGTTGGCTACAGGTGAAAATAAGAGATTTCATAATTGGGTAAGAGCTTGCGCATTTGAGTTGAATGGTATGCCTACCTTGGCACATTTGACTGTACTATCGTTGGGATCATATAGTATGCTTTTAGGTATGGACTGGTTGTATCTTCACATGAAAAAGGCGGAATTCTATGACAAAGCTATTGAATACTTGTATGACAATAAGGAATAGAAAAACTTGCAGGCTAAGAAGGCAACATCAGTTAGAATGGTGATAGCTATGTAGGCAAAGCACAGTCACAGAAAAGGGGTGTGTTATTTGTAGTGCATATTTCTAGTGATAAAGATAAGGATATTGAGGATGCAGAAGTTATGAAGAGTTACCCGATATTGGAGCAGTTTCAGGATGTGTTTCCGGTAGAGATTTCAAAGTTGCTGCCTCATAGAGAAGTGGAATTTTCCATTAAGTTCATGCCAAGGGAAACACCAGCATCAAAGGCACCATATAGGATAAGTACACCAAAGTTAGTAGAGTTGAAGTTGCAATTGAAGGAAATGCTCGACAAGGGATACATTAGGCCACGTATATCACCTTGGGGTTCTCCAGTGTTGTTTGTGAAGAATAAGGATGGTACTCTCAGGTAATGCATTGATTACAGGAAGTTGAACAAGGTGACCATCAAGAACAGGTATCTGTTATTAAGAATTGATGACTTGTTTGAGCAATTGAAGGGAGAAACAATGTTCTCGAAGATTGACTTGAGATCTGGATATCATCAAGTATGCATTAAAGAAGAGGAAATCTACAAGACTTTTTTCCAAACTAGGTATGGGAATTATGAGTTTGTTGTAGTTCCATTTGGTTTCAATAATGCTCTAATTACTTTCATGTGCTTGATGAATAGTATGTTGTGTCCTTATCTGGACAAGTTTGTCATTGTATTCATTGATGATATGTCGATATATTTTAAGAATGAGGAAGAGCATGTCGAATACTTAGCATCATTCTTAAGATTGCTAAGAGAGCACCAGTTGTATGCCAAGCTTAGCAAATTTAGTTTATTTCAGAAAGAGGTACATTACTTGGGACACGTTGTTTCCAAGAAAGGCATAACAGTGGATCCATAAAATATAAGAGAGATCATGGAGTGGGCAGCTCCTAGAAATGTGGATAAGGTAAGATCATTTATGGGACTAGTAGGTTATTATAGGAGGTTCATCAGGAAATTCTCTCAGATTGCATATCCTATTACATCATTGTTGAGGCAAGGTAATAAATTTGAATGGACATACGAATGTGCAGCAAGTTTTGAGCAATTAAAACAATTGTTGGCAAACGTTTTAGTTCTAAATATTGTAGATCCAAACAAGGAGTTTGTGGTTTTTACAGATGCCCGCAAGAGAGGAATTGGTGGAATCTTAATGTAGGAAGGACAGGTAGTGTGATATGAGTCATAGAAGTTGAATGAGCATGAGTAGAATTATCATACACATGATCTTGAGTTGGCAATGATCATCCATGCATTAAAGATGTGGAGGCACTATCGTCCTGGCAAGAGGTTTGTATTGATGAGCGATCACATTGAATTGAGGTATCTATTTGACCAACCAAATCTGAATTCTAGGCAAGCTAGATGGTTGGCCATGATTAGCGAGTTTAACCTTAAGATATGGTACATTAAGGGGAAGGAAAATAGGGTTGCATATTCTCTTAGCCGAAGAGTGTAGGTGAATCATATAACAACTATGAGTTCTTATGGGACAGACTTACTGGATTAGATTTTTAAGGCAGGACAACATGGAGCTTAGGCACATGTTACAATAATGTACAAGTGATCAGGAGGTGGACTATCGTCTCACAACGGATGGTTTGGTCAAATTTACGGACATGATCTATGTGTTGAATGACAATGAGCTCAAGAAGACTATCTTGCAAGAATTCCATGCAAAACCATTTTCAAGGCACCCATGATACCATTAGACATTGACAATGGTGAATAATTTTTATTATTGGTTGAATCTGAAGAAAGAAGTGGTAGAGTTTGTGTCTAGATGATTATATTTTCAATATGTAAAATCATAATGTAAGCACTTAGGTGGATTACTACAACCGATTCTGATTCCAGAGTAGAAATGGGAGGTCATTTCCATGGATTTCATCATAGGTTTGCAGGACATCTAGACAACATGATTCCATCATGGTTATGGTGGACATGTTGACAAAGGTAGTGCACTTCATTCCAGTGAATTATACCTATTCAGCTAGTGATGTAGCACATGTCTTAATTAGATATGTAATGAGGATGCATGATGTTCCAAGGAATATTGTGTCAGATAGGGATGCTAAGTTCACTTCTAGATTCTAGAAGGAGTTGTTTGCAAGTTTGGGCATAAAGTTGGCCTTCAGCACAACTTGTCATCCACAGATAGATGGACAGATAGAGAGGGTCAATAGAATATTGGAGGGAATGTTGAGGATGTATGTGATGCATCAGCAGAGGAGATGGGAGGAGTACCTTCCATTGGTTGAGTATGCTTACAACAATGGGTATCAGGAGTCACTGAGGATTAGTCTGTTTGAGGTACTCTATGGGTAGAGTTGTAATACTCCCATCAATTGGAGTGATCCAGTGAATAGGGTATTGATAGGACCGAAAATTTTGGTAGAGATGGAATGAGAAATGCAAGTAATCAAGAAGAATATAAAGGCAACACAAGACATGCAAAAAAATTATGCAGATCAGCACATGTTGTTTAAGGAGATTAAGGTTGGGGAACATGTGTACTTACACATCAAGCCTAAGAACAGATCCTTGAGGATTGGATCATGTGCAAAGCTGTCACCTCGGTTTTGTGGACTTCTCAAGATTCTTGAAAGGATTGGACCAGTAGCCTATCGACTTGCACTAACTCCAACAACAAGATTCCATGATGTTTTCCATGTGTCTGTGCTTAAGAAGTATGTTAAAGATGTTGATCGTGTGATTGATTGGTCTGTTTTGTAGGTGGATATAGACGGAGCATGTTAAAGTGAACTGGAAGAACTTTGGGCCCGATGGAGCTACATGGGAGATGGTGGATTAGATGTGGGCTATGTATCTTTCTCTATTTGCTAGTTGAGTGAATGTTTTTGGCATATGATTTGGTGTGATGTTTTGGTATATGCATATATGTATATGGATGTAAATACTACCATGAGATGTGTTATAAAGATCCAATAAGCGGTATGGGTGTCATGTCGTTATGGTTATAATGTTGTTATGTTGTTATGTTTATTTGCTTCTCAGCAAGTTGTTCATTGTCAATACTCCATTAAGCTAAGTTATAAAGCTCTATGGATAGTATATTTTTCTTACAGCAATCTTGTTGGTTGTAGGTGTCATTAAACACAGAGGACGGTGTTCCCCCAGAGGGTTCTGTAATAGCCCTAGTAAAAAATTCATGTAATAAAGTTAATAAAGGAAAAATAATAACCAAGGTCATGGGACATATATTCCAAGATGAATATTGGGCAAAAAATCCTAGTGTGGGTGTTAATTTAGTTTATTATGGCTAAGGAAATTGGAAAAGGCTTTGAAAATATAAGAGGCATTAATTGGAATTTTATTTATGAAAATAATGGAAATTAGGAGAAAATGAAAGTGAAAGGTCACAAAATGCATGTGACAAGGAAAATGAAGTCAAATAATGGAAAATAAAGAAAATAGAGGCCTCATTAATAAGAAGGCTTACGAGGATCAATACACAACCTTTTGTCGATTCAGTTTTGGAGCTCTCTCTCTATTCTCTCTACTCTCTCATACTCTTGGACACTTATAATATTGTTGGATCACTCTCGCATTGGAGGAAGGAAGGCAAAGGAAGGACAAGAAAGAAAAGGGAAGAAAAGATCAAGAAAGGAAGAGCGGGATCAAGTGGTTATAGCAAGATTACTTGTAGGTATCAAGTTGCATGTATGATTTCCTTGCTAGTTTTGGCATGCATGGTACATGCATGTGTGTTTTTTGTTATGTTGCTATCATTGGCATGGGTCTTGCTAGGTGTGACAGTGATTTTCAGCCTTGACTTGCCATTTCGGAATAGCCATAGCGTAATGGGGTTCTCTTCTTTTGGTTGAGTTGGATTGTCTGATGGTTTTCAAAACTAAGTGCGGTGGTCTTAGGAGTGAAACACAAGGCCTAGGAATCCCTAGACCGATGAAGGTGGGATTGTGATAAATCTTCATTCTGTATGCCCTTGTTAGGCCTAGGAATACTTGACCAGTGAATGACGAGATATATGGTAAAGACTAGAGGTTGGAGCTTTTTTGGGCCTCAGAATCCTCGATTAGTAAATGATAGGATATACAGTAAAGCTTAGAGGTGGGGAAAAACAAATTCCTCATGATTTAGGTGGAGAGATCTAGAGGCATCCATGCTAGTTTAGGGCCCAGTGATCCGGTGGGATTGTGGTAAAGCCTGGTTGTATTGATGAGGGTTTTGGGCCTAGGAATCCCTTGGTGGATATATGGTAAATCCTAAGGAAACCTTGACTGGTTTTGTTGTGAGTCCCACATTCATGCTTGGAATATGGTACGAGGGTGATTGGCTAAAAGAAAGATTTGGTTCAGCCCAATCTATGGTCGGGTAGTTTGTCGAAGTCCCTGACTTGGTTGGATTATGCATACATTAATAAGAACTCCTTTTCCTTTGGTAATTCATTTGAAAATGTACTTGTTAATGTGTGGATTTAATGGTTGTTCTATTATTGTTATTCTACTCGTTATATGTTGGTTATAAGTATGGTTGAGGACATAATTTGGTTATGGCTCTCATCATGATCTGATTAGTACAAGAAATGTGATTGAATATATGACATCATATATGATACTGCAACTATTATGATAATGCATTAATTCTTCTTAATTATTCTCAAGTAAGTATGAGACCCCTATGCTCAGATATGTGGTTATGGCCTGTAGATTACATGTTTGTGATATGTTTGATGAAATGCATGTCATGGCTGGTAGGGGTTAGGTAAATTCCTTGTACCAATGTTTGCATTAGTATCATTAATTCATTTTTATTTATCATTTCTGGAAGTTTCATGAAGTTATGGGCATAGGCATGAGACCTAGCCCTGAAAAAGTGGCACAAAATCTAGGGTTGTTGGCTCATAACTGTTTAAAAAAGGCCATAGTCACATGCATGCCTTGTTGTGGGAGTGACTGGAGGGTATCATTTGTATGCCTGGATTTTCATGGGAGTGAGTGGGGGTCTAAATCAGCAAAATGACAAGTTGTCTCAAGGGTTGGGCACCTAGAAGGGTTGGTTGTCTTCTGAAGCTTCTATAGCTCCTAAGAAAAGTCAGATTGTTATTGTTTCATCGATTCCACTTCCTTAACTACACATGGGGAGTTGAATCACATCATAGTAACTCTGCGTCACATGTTTACCCCAGTGGACCAGTTAGCTTGGTAAATGTGGGAGGAGAGTGTTACACATACCTTTTGTTCTTTACCTTTGACAGAAAAACCTTCTGGTTAAAACATGTAAACATATTCCTTCAAATATTTGGTTAAGAAAGCATTTTTTACATCCATATGATTAAGTTTCCATCCTTTCTAAGATGCAATAGCAAACAGGTTTCTAATAGTGCCCCATTTAGCTATAGGAGCAAAAGTTTTTGTGTAATCAATACCTTCTTTTTCTAAGTGTTTTCTTTAATAATGGGTATAGTAGACACCAATGTACTAAGGCTTTCATCAGAGCTAAAAAAGGTCCTAAGGCAAAGAAAGATACCAAGGATCGATTTTCTGGTGTTCATCTTCCTTTTATCCAAGGGACCACTAAAAAGATTGCGAGGATCTTAAGGAAGCATAAGGCACCTTCAACCTTTAGGCCTTTAAATACCATCCGGAGCTCCCTTAGATCTGTAAAAGACCCAGTGGACCCCAAGAATATGAACGGTGTTTATGTTATCCCATGCTCTTGTGGGAATCCCTAAATTGGTGAGACTAGTCGCTCTATTAATCAAAGGATTCATGAGCATGCTGCTGACATCAAGCATGGCAAGATCTGATCCTCTACTTTGGCTGAGCATGCAGATAAATGTAAGCATCACATCTACATTGAGGAGGCCCAAGTCATTGCGAGGGTTAGTCATTTCCATCATTGTAAATTGAGGGAGGCCGTAGAAATTGAAAAAAGACCCAATAATTTGAATAGAGATGATGGTTGCAATATTAGTAGAAGTTGGGTCCCTATTCTGTCCTCCTAGTTTTTAGGCTTCTTTTTGGGATTTATTTTGTTTGTTTGTTTAACCTATGTAGGTATTGACATCCTTTTTATAGTATTTGTTGTTGATTTATTCTTCATTAGAGTTTATTTTCTTGATCCTTCATGTTTTTCATGTATTTTATCATCCTATTCGTTCTTAACTTCTTTTAGTATTTTTGTTATTTGTTTAATGGGCCTTAGCCCCATATTTTATTGTTGACCATGTTTTATTTATTGATCAAATTTTGTGTGTGTATATATATATATATATATATATATATATATATATATATATATATATATATATCTTTTGACTTGTGTATATATTTGTTTATTTTTATTTTATTGTCCATTAATTATTTTTAATTTAGTTTATTTTATTTCCATTAATTATTTTATTTATCAAATGATCTTGTCTCTATTAGGTATTGACTCGCTTTTATAACTTTTGACTTTCCTCCTTCTTTAGAGTTTGACTTTTATTATTATTATTTATTATTATTTTTCTTTTTTCCTTTTATTTAGATTAATTTAAATATTATTTCTCAAAAACTAACTGTTTAATATTGCGGTTACTTATTAATATTTGTTTTTAATAAATTAATAAAATAATACATAATTTAAACATTATTTTTCAAAAACTGGCCGTTTAATATAGCCATTACTTATTAATATTTTTTAATAAATTAATAAACTAATATCATTATTTAAATATTATTTTTCAAAAACTAGTCATTTAATATATTCGTTAACTATTAATATTTTTAATAAATTAATAAAAGAATATCATTATTTAAATATTATTTTTCAAAAAATCGTCGTTTAATATAGTCGTTAGCTAATAATATTTGTTTTTAATATATTAATAAATTAATATCATAATTTAAATATTATTGTTCAAATATAGTTGTTACTTGGAAATTATGTCTCGACATTGTTCTCTATTTAAGCCTTTGCCATGGTGTCCCTCTTCATCTGGTCCTGATGATGAACGACACTTGTTGGTTCGAAACGCGTAGGCCAAAAATTTCTCTTATGTGATTTATACCGAAAGACTTTGCTTAAGTCTCATCTTGTACTTTTCAAGTGAACTATCAACTTTATATTTGATTTTCTAAACTCACTTTCAACCAATGGGTTTTTCGCCAACAGGAGAATCCACTAACCTGCAAGTGCCATTTTTAATGAGTGCATCAGATTCCCTGTGTATTGCATTTTTCCATTCATTATAACTAACGGCTTCTTTGAAACAAGTAGGTTCACCATTAACAGATAAATTATACTCAAAAACATGAGAATAGTTACCTGAAGAACTTCCTATTTCAAAATCATCATATTTTCTTGGAATCTTATGATACATGTTGATTTTCGTAGCGGTTTTTCATATTGTGGAGGAAGTTGCTCATCTTGTGGAGCATGCTCTTCTGGAACACAAGTACTTTCTGTCCATGTAGAAACACTTCTATCAGCCAATTTTTCTTCAGCATAACCATTATCATCATTGAGAGACAAATTTATTGAAGGAAAATTCATAGACTAATCTAAAATGGGAACCCCCCCTTGATGATGTGGAAGATTATTACCGGATTCATAATAAAATTTATTAGACATAAACTTTTCTAAATGATTAATTTGTCTATCAATTGTTGATGTATCTTTATTAGATTCAAGGAAAACTACATCTCTTGAAAAAATAAATTGCTTATTCTCTTCATCATACATGTATTCCTTAGAAGTCATAGAATATCCCAAAAATATACATTTTCTGCTTCTTGCACTCAACTTGTTTCTTTGCTTCTTAGGAATTAAAACATAAACTTGAGAACGAAAATCTCTGAAATGTTGAATAGCACAAAGATGATTATACCACAATTCATACATAGTTTTATTGTTGATATCAAAAGAAGGACAATGATTTCTGATATAGGTTGCACAAGGTATTGCTTCTCCCCAAAACATCTACTTTACATTTTTAAAGAACATTATTGATCTTACCATATTAAGAAATGTTTTGTTCATTCGTTTTGCAATTGTGGATTATAAGGAATTGTGGTTTGGTTTTTTATGCCATTTTCTTGCAAATAATTTTCAAAAGCATGTGAAGTATATTTTCTACCATTATCAGTTCTCAAAGTGCTAATATTAAGTTGAGTTTCCTTTGTAATCAAGAGATGAAATTTTGTAAATATATCAAAAACTTGTGACTTTTCTTTCAGAAGATAGACCCAACACATCCTCGAATAATCATCAATAAATATCAACATATATTTATTACTATTAGTAGTTTCAATAGGCAAAGGTCCACATAAATTTGAATGTATGAGACCTAATTTTCATGAAGCTCTAGAAGTAGAACTTTGAAAAGAGTATTTATGATGCTTCCCCAAAATACAAACATTACATGGAGTAAGTTTTTTTGGAACTGTTGGAAGCCCCTTAATTCTCTGTTGTCTCATAATTCTTATACTATCATAATTGATATGACCAAAATGAGCATTCCATAATAAACTTGAAGACATTGTATCATTTTGTTAGACTGAATGAGTAGTATTCAATGCAATGGATGACATACCTTTCAACCTTAAGAGTTGTCTTCTTCCACACCAATCATTACAGTATCATTATCAACTACTCTTTGAATCTCCACTTTTCCATCAAATATGTTATTGAATGCCCTTGTTGTCGCATTTGTATAAGAGATAATAAATTACTTTAAAATTGTGGAATGTAAAGAACGTCATTTAATATATAATCTACAAGTCCTGACATCTTTAATCAAATAGATCTGATCCTTGATGGTTTAATTTGAGGTTTATCAGCAAAATAAACTACTCCATCAATGTTGTCACTAAAATTTTCAAACAAATATCTCCTAAAGGTCATATGACAAGTGGAACCTGTGTCTAAGATCCAACTGTCATGCTATGAAGAAAAGGAGGTACTAAAGACATCATTCATGTTAAAATTATAATGGGCAACAACATAATGTGCATTCTAAGGTTGTCATTTTTCTTGAGGTGGTTGATCTTCCTTTTCATTCATTTGTTCTTTTCTTTCAGTACTTTTCTTCCAAGAAATTCTACAATTAGCTGCAGTATGTCCAACTTTACCACATGTAAAGCATTTGATAATTGTTTTAATAATAAAATTTCTTTGTTGTTTATCATTTTGTTGTCTATATCCCCTGATTACTTCCCTCCCCCCTCCCATAATTCCTCCTACCCCGACCTCTACCTTGTTTATTATTTATGGTTGATTCTTCTTGAGGTTTTTGATCTTTTTTAGAAAGACACAAAGTTTCAGCATTCGAATTGGGTAGGGATTCTTTCTTGCCAAAAGCCTTCTCTCTTTCTGTGAAGTTTCCTACTAATTTGTCAAAATCTAAATCTTTTAACTGCCCACTAGCTTGGAGAGATTCCAAGTAGTGCGAATAACCAAGGTATAAAGCTTTTATAAATGGAGTAAGTTGTAGATCAACTTTAACACTAGTAGATTCATTTTCATGATTGATGGATTTAATTTCATAAGAAACTTTTAATGGATCATTATCTTTCATCTCTAGATTAAATAACTTCAATAACAATTGAATGATGTACAATTTTGAATGTGAACCATAAAGCTCTTTTAATTTTGCTAATGCTTCATATGTTATCTAATACTTTGAAGAATATATTTGGTTACCTCTTCTATTACCAAAGCAGAAATTAATGCATAAGCAGTTTTATCCTTACTTTGCCAAATCGCTAGTTGTTTTTTCTCTTGAGGTTGTTGTGGTTCATTGTCTTCCTTTCCTTCAATGATACCTTCCCACAAATTATTAAAAATAAGTGTATTTTTAACCTTTCTATACCACTCTTGATAATTTTCTTTTCTAGAAAGGACAATGCCTCTGGGAAGACTAGAGAATTCATTTTTATAAACAAATATTGCAGTAAAAAATTGTGAATGTACTGTACTCCTTCTGATGGAAAAAAAAAAAAAACTTTCCTTAACACGTTCTATCTCGACCACGTAAGATTCTAAAATATCACTCTAGCTACACAATTGACAGGGACTTTTCTTCTTAAACATTCGTCGCAGTCAACAATAGTTAAAAAAAAATCAACACACCAGAATCAATGGTTCAGATCAATTTGTCCATCAATCAATGACACACACTTTGAGAATAGTGGCTCTGCGTAACGGTCGAACCAAATCGATGGTCTGGGTCAGCTCTCATAGAAACAACGGTGATGCATGTTGCACATTAACGAGGAGAGTGGTCCCCTGAGTGGTTTTAGAAAATCAAATCCACGACTCAGTTATTCCTAGGGCACTCTCCCAATTTCTAGAAACCACCGCAAGTGATGTCAAGGGTGGTTTCCAAAACCACCAAGCTCGTGTGCATTGTCAACACAGCTAGGTCAACAATTTGTTGGCTGTCAGGTCATGCAAACATGTTTCTCATTTCACATGTTTGCAACTGTCCACCTCACCTCAGCAGAAACGCGACTTCATCAATGGAGTTCGAACCAAGTACAACCAAGGACAATGACTTCAATGCTTTCCAAACCTTACTTTCTGATATCAATGTTAAACAAGCCTGAAAAACTTCTTAACACAAAAGAGAGACATTTATATCTCCATAACTAAAAATACAAGAAACAACTCATCAATATCCTAACTAAAACCATCCCATCTATATACAAATCCCAAAGATTAGTTGAAAACCAATGCACCGATTCATGAGCGCATTGCATCAAAGCATGAATTGAAGAGGCGATGGATTCACCATGGATAAATATGTCTTTGGTTTGTTTAAGACCTAAAGCAATCTATACTTGCTGCGAGGTGGATTCTGCAGTGGTCGTAGGTTATTAAAATCCAAACTTGTGTTGGAAGAGTCACGGCACTTTTGTAGAATCCGTAATTTCTACCCTAGGGATCCTAGTTACTGGTTTGTAACATTTACCAACACTTGCATGTTTTGGTGTAACAACAAACCTCCACATGGTATCTTGGACCGAGGTTCGATTCCCTTAGGTTGCATTTGACGGGGGTGTTGGAAGAGTTGCCGCACCTCTATAGAATCCGTAATTTCCACCTTAGGGATCCTAGTTACTGGTTTGTAACACTCCTGCAGGTTTTGGTGTAACGACAAACCTCCACAACCTGTAATTGTCATTCGTTCACACTACCATAGATAGTATAGTTCAATGTTTTAGATGCGAGGGGAGGACTAGATTTATCAATTAACTTTCCATACCTTAAATAACAATAGTATTTTAAAATGGGCCAGCAATACTATCGAATGCAATATAGCAGTTATTCCTCTTCGTTATTCATGGCCATTGCGAAGAACTACGAAGAAGATTAGACAATGGCTAATGCCATTCCTCTTCGTTAGCCGTTTTCCATTAGCGAATGCGGAACGAAAATTATTTTATTTATTTTTATTGATTGTACATGTGATACATCACTTGGCTCAACAATAAATCTTTTGAGTATATTTTTATACCAGTTGTTTTTATGAAATTTTTTGGAAGTTTTTCCGGTGAGTTTTTTTAGGCTAATTTCTCTAAAATCAAGTCTAAATTTATTGAAATCACAAGTTTTATGGGTAACCTTTGCGCAATCTAAGTGCTTTAGGGTTTTTCAAGGTGTTCAACCATACATACAATCAAAAAAACCAATTCAAATAACACAAATCAAAATTTCACGTCAAAACCAATTCAAGTAAAACAAATCAAAATTTCACCTCAAATTTTTCCACCAGCACTGAAAAGTCCAAAAATTCACACTAAACACAACTTCATTTCCATAATTTAAAACTTTTAAAATAATAAGGTTTGCTTTACCAATTGACTACGATTCCCAAAATAAGTAAAATGATTTTTAAATTATAATTCCATAAAATATATAATTTATTTTTTTTAAAAATGGTTTGAAATTTATAAATATTTTCTAAAAGCATATGAATCAAATAAATCTAGAAGTTTTAGAAAAAAATACGAACTTATTAAGCCACCTTTTATTACTATGCACTCCATAAATGAAAATATGATGCGATACTACCATAATCTGCCTGAGTGATATTCTAATTGAAAGGGAAGAAACCTTCACGATAGTTTTCCAAATTTTAATATGAGAAACTCTGAAATAAGAACGACTTTAAAGTTTAAACAGTATGCTTAAACGTAATAAGAGTAGTGGTGTTAAAACGCCGACTCACATTGACAAAATATTGATTTTATCATTCTATTTGTTGACACATAGAATAACCTGAGTCGGGTTGAACTATTCGGTGAGATTTGTAAAATAAATAAGTTATTTGTCTATTTCTTCGAACATTAAATAAAAATGCAATATTAAATTTAGGAATGTCAATTTTCCATAGTTAGTATATAAATTAATTGATTTATTATTTGTTTGGTTTTATTATTAACATACAGCTGCATGAAATTTCTAATTTGATTTTAGTTTTATAAAGTTTACGAATACCAATTCTTTTGCTTTTATTTTTATAATTTTGATGAATATATATTTATTTTAATTTATTAAATTATTTGATTTATAATTGAAAATATAGTTATATGAAATTTTTGATTGGTTTTTATTCTTATAGATTAATATATTAAACAAATGTTGCCTACAACATTATTACTTAATATCTGTTTTTTATAAAAAAAATATTGGATTAAAAAATTATTGTGACGGATATAAAATAAGTACTACAATATTTGAAAATAGAAATCAGAAATTAGTTAGAAATCATAAATTAGTTTTAGATCATAAGTTTTAATGACCTACATTGATAAGATGTGAAAAACGGCATGGGATGATTTATAAATCACATTTATGTCCTAATGTAAACCATAATCAATGGTAAAGTACGAATTTGAATCTTTCAATTTGGTATTTAGGCATAAAAGATGATCTTTAAAAGGGTTATTTTATTACGCCGTAAGGCGTTTCCCTTTGAAATGAATTGCCCCAGCCGTCGCCATGTTCTATTGTTCACCATGGATTTGTGGTGTTAGACGATTGAACAAAGTTTGATCGTTGATCAAAAAACGGTTCATGAAACTGAAACAATTCATGAATTTTCGTCTCGCCGTTCTCGCTCATGACAATGGCGGTCATTAGATGCTTCTTAGTTGCCCATATTTTAATTTCCCTGAGTTGCAGTTTGAAAAGACTTTGAGAATAAGAGAAGTCGGATGTTCAGAAAACGATGGACGCGGCAGCCATTGCTGCTGCAGTTTCTCCATTGACATCAGAGCCTGGATTTTGGGTGTCGATGCTGTAAACAGTACGAGATGTGTCCCACGAGATGAGCATTTTGGGCATCTGAAAATGTCTGATTTCTTAGCGCATTCCCTCAAGGCAATTGTTCAATTCCTGGTACCAGAGCTCAAATCGCTGTTTGATTCAACTATGAATGAGTTCGACTCCTTTAAAGACATTAAGAAGCTCTTTTGCAATGGGAAAAAGTTGCCCAACAACTCAATTCTGGAAGCTGCCAAAAATTTCATTCCCTTTGACCTTGTCAAAGAGTTTCTTACAACAGACGGCGAAAAATTGTTCAAGTATCCCCTTCCTCAAGTTATAGCCCGTGAGTATTTCTCTTCCAAACGCGTCCATGCATCTTCTTATTCTATGCTTGATTTCTACTAGATTCTGAATAATTGAACTTACTGGAAATGGGATTAATAGGTGCAGATGACGAATTTGCATGGAGGAAAGATGAAGAATTTGCACGCCAGATGCTGGCCGGAGTCAATCCTCTTGTTATACAACTCATAATGTCATTAGTTACAAAGCATGATTAAAAATTCTCTTTATTCTTCGTAAGACTAATTTCTCCATATTTTAATATTGACTTTCCATTTTGTTTTCCAGTACTGGATTCTTCTTTGCAGTTAAGGAGGTTTCTCTTGTAGAGCAAGGTCTTGGTGCAAAACAGTGCATTTCTTAGTTGGAACATGTAAGGCATAGCTATGTAATTGAACATAATAAAGGAAGCCAATATTCATATTAATTTCCTAATTGATTCAAGAGAGGAAGCTTCTTGTGATTATGTATGTCATGGCATCCTTTATTCATGTACGATGGCCTACATTTCCAGTTTTGGCTTATTAATATCCACTTTTACATTATTTAGGCAACTTGAGTTTTTTCTCAGTGGAAGTTTCCAATGGCAAGGCCATCTGAGTTGCAATTACTATATATTTTGAAGTATGTATATGCTTCATCATTATCGAAGTAGTTCCTATTATTATCTGACAATGGTTTTTTGGGTTGTGCTTGATGATCTGCTTTATCTATCTCAAAATTCAAGGTTTAAGATGCTTTAAATATTGCATGCAGTGGGGATCTTTGATAAGTATTCACATGTACACTTCATTGTGTTTCATGCAGGAATCTGGTGTTACATTGATATTGTCCTTTGTTTTTTAGTTTTCATATCCTTTGCTGGGATAGGAGCATCTTCAGGGATACAGCATATGTCAGCTGGACATACTCTGTTGTAGGGGACGAACAGTGTGCAGTTGGGTTCTGGTTTGGTAGCTTCATCGGTAGGTCTGAACGTTGGAGCCACTGGAAGATAATGTATCATTATGTGCCTAATATGGCTAGATTATGTATCTTTGTCTCCATTGATGAGCAACAACAACGGTTGCAACATTATAATCAACTGGTGGCAGGAAGAAGCCTGCAACCATCTGTTGTCACTGTTTCTGCTAGTTTTCCAATCATTGGCTTACCCAATTCAAATGATTGTGCAGTGCCAACTGCAGGAAATGGCACTGGAATGATGTGTGGACTTGGCAGAGGAATGGCATTGCCAAGGCCAGGATTTCCAGGATTAGGATCAACAGGAATTCCTGGGATGGTTTCTTCAAGAATTAGTAACATGCTTTCTTCTAATGGTCTTGGGTTGCCTATAAGTGGTCCAGCACCTTTTGGAACCATGCATGTTCCAGGAAGTATGATTCAGAGGCCAAGAGATGTGCAGATGTTGCAGGTAACCTCCTATATTTCACTAGTATTTCTTTGACAAAAAAATATTTACAATGTTTTCTCAGCCCTGTAACATATTGTCTACCATCATGAGCATGCTGGAGGATAATGCTACTATAATTTTAATGGAGACTGGGTACTTAAGTTCCTTGCTCAACTGTTATGTCGTTCAAGTTTGCCAGTAAGAAAAGTGAGTTACATGGGTTCTATCATTATTTTTTCCTATGTAGAATATGGCCTTGTTGATTGTTTTATGCATCTATCATCCATTATACTGTTGTCATACTTTATCCAATTACTTCCCTATAAGTTTTGATATTCTGGGAACTTAGTGAGAACAATCACATTGGCATTCGACTATAGGATTTACATTTTCTGTGCCTTATTATTTCTGAGGAATAAATTACACCAATATACATCTCTGTCTTGGCAGGGTGAAGATTTGAAGAGGCAAATTGGGGTTGCAGCATACATTGAATGCAGTTCTAAAACACAACAGGTATGCCCATGGAGAGAGATTTTGCAGGTATATCAAGGGAAAAACGCATTAATTTTAAATTACAAATACATATAAACTTGAAACATCATTACAAAGAATGGGGATAGCGGTATTTTTCCTAAGGTAATTGACCTCATATGTCTCAAAGCTTGAGGTACTAAGTTGGTCAGAGGGGAAGTTATAGTTTCTTTTGTAGAACTTTTTTTGACAGTTGATTTAGTGGGAATCATAACCTTCTTAGCATAGATCAGATAGACCAAATAGTCTTGTCAATCTAACAGTACCAAAAAGAAATCAAATCATGCTCTATGTTTGTTGTGGGCCTAGTGGGTCATCTTTAGGTGCATGTAATCATTATCTGTAGGCCTATTTTGAAATCAAGCCCTAGGATTGTATTGAAGTGCATGCAACTACTCGCTGAACGCAACGCAAAAAATTGTTATTCTCTCCCTTTCCGTTACAGATTAGCCTGGGGTGTTTAGTTGAATGCCATTTTCTATGGCTGTCTCGAAGTTGTTCCTTTCATGTAATCTAATTACATGTGCCTTGTTGTTTGTATTAAATTCTCGTTGACAACCTTTTTATCAGTTTCTGTCCATTCGAGTACACTCCTAGATCAGATTGAAATTGGTTTCTATTTTCAAGTCTCCTGAAGATATTTTGGTTTTACCTTTATTGCAGAATGTTAAGGTTGTTTTTGATGCCGCAGTTAAGGTGGTTCTTCCACCACCAAAGCAAAAGAAACGCAGAAAGAAGCAAAGAACATGCTTTATTCTTTAAGGGCTTTATCTATCTTTGCCATCTGCAGAACTTTGAAGTGCATTATTTAATCAAAGGCTGGCATAATATTTCCCACGTACTTATGATTTGTTGCTGTATGTTCAGTATATTGAATTTATTGCAAAGCCAGATGCTCTGGCAAAAGGTCCTGGTTTTTTTCATTTGATATCATTGCTTGCTGTGGTAATGGAGGACTGTTTTGAAATGTCATGAAAGTTGGGTGTACATGCATAGGATACTATGATGAGAGCGGTAAAATATTTTTTTGACCATGTAAGGTCTCAATTGCAGTTGAAGTCATATTGCTAAGAATCATGTTCAAGGCATGGAGGTGTTGTGCTCTTTGCCCTGTCAGAAAGCCATGTAATGTTTTATTACTGAGTTTGTTTGTATTGTCTTAATATGAAAGATTTACTTTAGTATATAAAAACCTACAGTTTCCAATTTCTACTGTTAAAGAAGTTGGTCATCATGTGCATCAAGCTCTTAGAATTTGTGCATCAATCTCTTAGAATCTTTGATTCTGTCCAACTGCATCACTTCATGTCAGCTTCTTGCTATTAATTAAAATAGATAGTGTAGTGCAATCTAGTGCCATGGGCTCTACCCAATACATTGAAGGTTTTATTTATACATGTTTTGCTTTGAGTGGCATTTAATTCCTTTGCATATATTTTGATTTGTTTTTACATAACTCCAGGTGAAAAGAAATCTCTCTGTGCACTCCTATTGGCTCCGTCGCGCCAGGGCAGAAAGAATCCTACCCTGGATTGCTGCCTCGCAGCTTCCCTTGTTAAATTATAGAATGGTTAACCTCTGACTTCGTCAAAATGTAAAATAGTTAAATGATATTTTTTGTGAAGGTTAATGAGAAGTGAGTTTTCATGTTTTTTATTTGGTTTTTAGTAAAACGAGGCTCTTGATTGTTCTTGGAGGAGAAGTATCGAGCAGGAGGGGATTTGTTACGAACTTATTGGCATCATTTTTGTTATCAAAGTGGGTTGTAGTCTGCTTCTTTCAAATATTTTGAAACATTAACTGCATAAGGAGATTAGTAGAGGTATTGAGTTCTGGTTTCTAAATTTTGATAGTGTAATGAGGATTTGTTTGTAATTACTAAGATATTAGATAGTGATGATACAGATAGGGCAATTTGTAACAAAGAACCATTGTGTTTTCTAGTGAATAAGGTTTTTGGTGGAAAAGTGTAGAAAGGATCTGAATATTTCCAACATAAGAGTCAATTCCTGAAGGATGGTCTTCAAATTAGAGCTGTAAAAGGAATGTTTTGAAATTTAATGACAATGAACAAATAATACAGGTTGGTTCAAATCTAGAGGTAAGTTATTTGTTTTATTTTCAATTCTCAAGAAGTCATATGTTGATTAGAAGAGTGAATTTCGTGTAAAGAAATAAAGCTTTTTAGAGCAAATTTGAGCTAGACGATTGAGGAAATAATTAACTAGGGAGTAAAGTCCATGAAGAATATGGAGCTAGGTTGTGAAGTTTGTGCAACATAAAGCAGAGAGTGTGAAGTATAAAGGATGAATTTCAATTGAAACTTATGGGTAGACCCATTGTTACCCGTGCATGAAAACTTGTATATAGTTTATGTTGCTTATAGACTTATACATTGGGTAAAATTAGTTTTGATGTTGATGTTTTGGAATGAGGAGGAACATTTGAAAATTTGTGAAGGTATCTGACCAAGTTAAACTAAATACAAGATGGAACACTCCTGGGAAGTCAAAACACAAAAATTTCTTTCAAGATATAGAGATGGCTTTCTCCTCGAAGAATAGAAAGGTATGCTCTTTGGAAAATGAAGCTCAAAGCTACAACAAAAACATATTGGGAATAAATCTAAGAAAGGTAAATTATTTTATTCAACAAGTTTATTAGATTATACGGGATTGGTGATTAAAAGATGAAGCTTTGAGAAAGAGGAGAAAGTAGAAAAAGTGTTTAAACCATAGATGAATAATGTTCTAAGTCAAAAGGACATGGAAGGATTGCAACAATGAAGTTATAGCTAGCACAATTAAAGGTAAAGAGCACTCTTATGTTATTTGGAAGAATATCTACAGTAAGTTGGCTCATTAAATAATGTTGCAGTAGTTCAAGTTTGGGGGATATGAGAGGTAAATATTTTTCGTTTCAATTGATGATTACAGTAATTGAATTTTGAGAGAAGACAAAGATCCTTTATTTTCTTTAAAAATTTATAAGGCATGAGAAATTGAATATTGTGATCATTGTATAATATTTGAAGACTTGATGTGATCTTAAGAGGGATTATTTTGAAAGAATAATAACATACATAGTTTTGGAAGAGAATTGGTTCAATAAAATTGGAGCAAGAAAAGTAATGAAATTTGTGACAGATCCCAAGAAAAAAGTTCAAATTGTTGAAGGAGAGAAGTGTGTAGGGTAATATGTAGAAGCCAACAACTTTGAAATATGAGGAGAAAACATTTTTAAGAAGAAGGGGAAGAATTTCTACTACAGATGACTAAAATAAGATAAGATAGCAAGAGGATGACTTGGCACTGTGACAAGTGGAAGACTTCTTACGGAGATTGGAAGGGCATATTGTAGCTCACTAATGGACAAGGAGAGTCCTAATAAGAAGGAAATGAGAAAGGATATTTACGACCATGAGGAGGGTTGAGAGAGAAGTCACAATCAAATGAAAAAGAGTGCCAAGGGAGATGACATGAATACGATAACCAATGAGGAATTAGAGATGGAAATCCTTCAGATAAAAGTACATCTTAGTGTAGTATAGGAGGTGCTACTAGAATATGAGAAGGATGAGAGATATGGCTGGAAAGTGAAGAAGAAGAAGGTGAGATGACATTCATTACAAGTGAAGCTAAGGAAATGGTTGTATGTAAAGTTGGAGGAAGAAATCAAAGTAGTTGAGTGTAAAATAGATGATTTTGAACAAGGATTAGTATTTGATGAAGAGGAAGCTAGAGATGTCGAGGAACAATTTATTGATAGATTGACAAATTGGTGTATTAGTTTTGATCAACATGCATATGTGGTAGTTGAGGCATCAAATGAGGAAACTTATGTTTTTTCTGGCAGTGTATGTGTGATTCCATGTTTGAGAAGTGATAACACAATTAGATAATGTTTTAATGTATGTTGATGAAGAAATGAAACTCCTAAAAGAAATTGTTGAAACAGATCGATTCTTAATTGATCATGTGTCGATTGATCTTCAATATGGTGGACACAATGAGGCAATTACCATAACAAGGGAAGTTGAAGGCAACCAAAATAAGGCTTTTAGAAATTTTTAGAACAATGGAAACCCATCATTGGTGGAACAATCTTCGGTAATAAACCAAGATAGGGACATTATGTAACACATATAAGATTCCATGATGATGTTTATAGTAGCAAAAAGTCAATAATCTAGTGATTCTAAAACAAATAGTTGGTATATGTATGCATATTTTGATGAAGTTGAAGGAGAATGAAGCTCAAATTATATTCAAAAGGAAGGTGAAGAAACACCATCTCATAGAAACTAAGCAGATACAAAATATGAAGAGATACTTCATGAAGATATGATCAAGGAGATTCAAATTATTGAAATACTAAATGACAAGCTTATGCTAGAGGAAGAAGGTATAAATGAGGAGATGGAGCTTTTGGAGGGGTGTCTACTAGAAGAACAAAACAAGTAATAGTGCATGGACAATACAATTATACCTCAAAATGATTTTGTTAAATTGTATGAATAATTAAATTTCTTGGAGGAAATGATAGAAATTTAAAGACTGCATATTCATCATGCAAAATAGACTTGGAAGAAGAGGATATTATCTTCAATGGAAATTAGGAGAAGAACGCAAAGTATGGCTCACATATTGTAAGGGGGGCATGTTAGCTAGAACTGAATAAGAGTCTTCTAACTCTTATAACAGAGGAGAAAGTGCAACAGTGTCTCGATAACAACAATGAAGTTCAGTTAAAAACAAAACTTGATGATGTTATGATGAATTGTGGATGTTGATGAGGAATACAACAAAGAAAAGGTACAACAAACAAGGGAGGACAACCAACAAATAAATTTAGTTGACTCAAGAACTTCACATAAACAAAACAAGTGGACAACAATAGCATCAATTATGGAATCCTAGAGAATTGAGGACAACATAACAACATCAACATATCAAAGTAGATAGACAGTTACAAAGTAAATTTTGGGATCCAGGAGGACTTAACCAAGAAACTCATGGTCAAGAGATCATGAAAATTGTTTTCCTTAGGAGTCTAATGTAGGAGCATTTAGCTTCCAAGTCAAAATACATTTTGACTAGACTTATGGGACTTTCACATACCCATGGAGTTGGTTCCCTAAGTGAGTGTAATTGATTAACTATTTGTATTTCCTATGTTTCTAGAAATATTTTCTAAATAGGATTGAGACTAAGGAATATTGTAATTAGATTTGATTCTTAGAAAAGATCTAGAGAATATATGAAGGTGAGAGAGATTTATGGGAAAATTATATTTCTTGAGAGAATTTTATGGATCTAATTGATCATTAGGATTTTTTTGTTGAGGATTTTATGGATTGGAACTAAGTATGGTTTTAGAATCCATTTTATAATTATGTAACCAAGATGCATCAAGGGGGAAGATTAGGGAAGTGTGCGAGAGGAGTGTCCATAGGATTGGAAGAGTAAGGCTGAGTATGGACATGAGGCCAAGGAAAGGTCGATTCAATGTAAATATATCCAAGGAGTGGAATTCTGTAATATTTGTACAGAGGGTATAAATTGACGAAAGAGACACATTGTTTCGAGTGTGAAGGCATTGGGTAAATATTTTGTTGTTTTGTGGATTTAAATTCCTATATATCATGTTGAATTTCAACGTGAATCAAGTATGTTCTAGATTTAGTTAATCTCGGGAGGGAGTGTGACTCCAAGGAGCAGCGCAAAAATGTTGGGTCAAATATTTTTATAGTTGGGTTGAAACATTATTGATCATTGATCAAACGATGTGATCATCAATCTAGAAATTATCTAAGGAGAAGTGAAAGATTTATTTCATAGGAATTACAAAGGTGTTCATGTGTGTATTGAATTTTGGTATAATCCTGTGTTAGATATTATTAGAAATGAAACCATTTCTTTAGACAAAGGATGAGATTTAGTTTTCAGCTTAAGGGATCTCGTTACATAACATATATTTGAAGTCAGAAAGGCATTCACATCATAAGAATTTTGTCCAGGATGCTTTGAAGGTAGGTTAGCCCACTTAATTAAGCCCTTTTATTATATTGAGATTCCTGTTATACGAGTCAGTCAAGATCTCACTCCTAACCTCTGAGTGGGATGTAGTCATAAACTTTGGAAGCCATACGATGATTGTGTGTAGTTGTCCTAGACCCACGCTTATCACTAGCATACTCCTCCCCAATCATAGTTGGGTGTGTTTGTGAAATCTCATGTTTGTGAAATCAATGAGATCTCCCGAACGTTGACCACACAACAAAACCATGACCTTCAACCTCTCTAAATTGTAGAAGAATTAATCTTTAACTTTGTCAAATTATATAATAGTTAGCTTTTTTTTGTAAAGTTTAATTAGAAGTGGATTTTCATGGTTTTAGTAAAAATGTTTTTTTTTATGATTGGGCTTAGAGGTGAAGTATCGAGGTGGAGGGGATTTGGTAAGGCCATATTAACATCAGTTTCTATGCATAAAATAGTCAAGATTGACATTTTTAGTAAATAAATAGATACTCTTTCTATTGGAATTTCTCTTTTCTTTTATTTAAATGGGTTCTACAAGTATTTTGGGGTGAACATAGGGACTAGTTATTAGTGGCAAGGGCTATGAGCTCTTTTTTATAAAGACAAATACCTTCCTTGAACTCTAAGAATTTTTGGCACTAATGGAGAAGGTATTGTTTGAGCCTAATCAAATTGTTTTGCAATCTATGAATAATGCCTAAAGAAATCAACATTTAGTATAGGTAAAAGAGGAGACTGGGCCAAGTATTGGATCTAGAATTCAAATGATGATTGAAGTATTCCTAAGGTAAGTTGAGCATTTGGTGCAAAGAAAGCGTAGACTATATTGGAGTTAGAATACGAGGATAATTAAAAATTTAAGAATTTGAAGCTTCAAAAATTAAGGATAAACTTTTGAACCTTTAGGATGGAGGAAGAGAAATTGAATAATCTATAACAAAATTGATGGGATTTCTAAATAAACTTAGGATTTAGAGAAGATTAAATATTACAAATTTGATAAGAAAACTTTTAATTGGTTAACTATGAAAATTTAAATAGAATACCATTTCCATTTATTTGCAACATAGACAACTCAACAAAAGATTTAAAATCTATGGTTAACATGTTATTCAATTGCTTTATTTAACAATTTTCATGTTTCATACGTTGACCTCCCATAGATTCATACTCTCTTCCCAGATCTAATATTTCCTCTTCATTTTGTTTCATAGATACCTGTGAAAAACATATAATAGAGCATAATGCCCTAAACTTAATTATTTTGTGTTGTTAAAGAAAGGATACTAGGTATCCAAACAGTAAAATGCATATAACAAAATTCAAGATAAATTTAGGCTATATATTCATGCTATCTTGGAAAAACATCTCTATCTTTCTCGCAACCCTTGATACAAATCCAAGTCAAGAATACCTGGAATTGGAGATTACAGGCCTCAGTCACTTTGAAACAGGATTTTCAGTGGTTTGACTTGCATTTGTATTTATTTATTTTCTACAGATTTGCATGTCAAAGTCTAGATTCAACTGAAGTAATTCTAGGAATCTATTTTCTTAGAAGAAACATCTTCAATGAAGCTTTGTAATAGTTCAAATACTCCTGTGAGAAAGAACTCCATAAGATTTCTGTAATATCTTGAATTATGTGAGACTCTGTTTTATGTTGAACTCTTTGGGACTCTGTTTTTGGTTGTTTGACTTATAATTGTATCTATTTATTTTCTATAAATTTTCTTGTCAAAGTCTTGATTCCACTGATTAATATACTTAATTCTAAAGGCATTTATTTGTTGAGCCATATCAAAAATCTTGAACAGAATATTGATTAATATACTTAATTCTAAAGGCATTTATTTGTTCAGCCATATCAAAAATCTTGAACAACATATTTATTCAAATGGGTATTGGTTGAATGTTGGTGACCTTGGCCTCTTTGGAAGTATTGTTTTAGAATGAGATAATTTTATCAGTTGTCTTTATGTAAATGGTATTTTCCTGAAGGAAGGAGAGGATTCCCTTTTTTGGAGGGAAAACATTATTAATGGCCAAGTTACAACCAGAGAAGTTTATAACTCATTAGTTTTTTCTCCCCATGAGTTTAGCATCCATTGGCATAAAAATTATAGAACTGGAATCTTTCACAAAAATTGAGATGTTTTGGATGGCTCTTGTTGGAGAATAGAATCCTTACTTGGGATAATATGCTGAAAAAATAGTTTTTTGGATTTCCATATCTATTGTCTTTGCAAATTTGATGTAGAAACAATTAATAATCTTTTTGTTCATTACTTTGTGTCCAAAATTTTTTAGCAAAGCACTATTCAGATTCTTGACCTGCATGTATCAACATACATTAATTCCTTTGAAAATTGTTTCCCATGACTTTTATATGGGCAGTCATAAGACTTCCCATCTTTATTGCTTTGGGTTTGTGGAGAATGTTGAACTTGGAAGTAGTAGTTCCTAGAATTATCTGTTTCTTCAAGGAGTATTTTAGGCCGAGACCAACCTCTTTTGCCTGTTTATATAGCTTTCCCTTACTAGCTCCAATAAGGTTCCTTGATGGAGCCTCAAGGAGGTGTGTGCCCTGAAAATGCTCTCATCAAATTACTTGATTGTAAATCCTTTCAAATAGGGGTTAATCTAGAACAAGGAACAAATACCAAAGTTGAACTTATAGAATGTTGGACTCTCCTTGACTTCACTTAAAAAAAAAAGATATTCCATTTGCAAAGAATATCTGCAAACCTATGGGGGCTCTATGTACATTATAAAGTCGCTCTATGTGCATTATAAAGTGGCTGAATGGCAAGTGTTCTTTACAGATACTCAATTTATCAAATTACTTGATTGTAAATCCTTTCAAATATGGGTTAATCTAGAACAAGGAACAAATACCAAAGCTGAACTTATAGAATGTTGGACTCTCCTTGACTTCACTTAAAAAGAAAGATATTCCATTTGCAAAGAATATCTGCAAACCTATGGGGGCTCTATGTACATTATAAAGTCGCTCTATGTGCATTATAAAGTGGCTGACTGGCAAGTGTTCTTTACGGATACTCAATTTATGGTACTAGCAGGACAGGTTATTGGCAATAAAAGAAAGGTTCCACCCACTTTCCTTCCAAGGTATTTACAGGATCCAGAATTCTCTTTATCCAAAAAAAACTCTCACCTTCGCTTTTGGAATTATTTTGTTTGAAAAATGGCAGTCTACAAATCTAGTTGAAAGAGGCAGTCTTCCTATTCACTAGTGGACATAATCTAGGTCAGTATTTTTTTGGACAGTCAATTTTATCGAAAGAAATACTACTGTTAGCTCCATAGGGTGTTGGCGGTTTCTATTAAGATTCCTGTGTGAAGTTGTTTTATTTTTTGGCAATTCCTATTCACCAGCGGACATAATCTAACTCAATTTTTTTTTGGATATTCAATTTCTAAGATTCCTGTGTGAAGTTGTTTTATTTTTTGGCAAATCCTATTCACGAGAGGACATAATATAGCTCATTTTTTTTGGGACATTCAATTTTTATAGAAAGAAATACTAATGTTGGTTCCACAGGGTCTTGGGGGTTTCTATTAAGATTCATGTGTGAAGATTTTTTTTTTTTGGGGCAATTTCTATCTCGTTTACTGTTGTATCATTTGATTTCTTAATGGAATAGCAATGGTACTGTTATTTCTTTTTGGCAAACAACAAATGCAAGGGTTTCATTAGAATGACAACAACCCGCATTTAAAGCATTTCTCCACCCCTCTTCTAACTAGAAATACAATTTTGGGCTCTCTACTAATTTTCTCTACACCCATTTAATCTAACAATGGACGTAGAGCATGTATATTTATACCTGTGTGTTGGAAATACCATTTTATACTTTGATGTTTATTATTTTTGTTTTATTATTATTACTTGAATTTATTTTTAACAAGTGGTTGTGTTTCTTTTGGTTTTAGTGAAGTATGGGCTCCAATGTTGGCTTTTTTTATCATGGAGTATAATTCATCTTTGAGAAATTTTCAATTATTAAATTAGGTTAGTCAATTGCTTAAAATATTAAATTTATTTCAAAAAGTTTTTGTTACTTTATAGGTTACACACTAGCTTGAAATATTAAACTTATTTCAAAATGTTTTTGTTACTTTATAGATAAGGCATAGATTTCTTGGCTCTATGATGAAAATAATTAAGGGAAAATACATGTTAATCTGTTACTTGTGTTCTTTGATTGAAAAATACACGGTGAGAAAAAAATGCATATTGTGCTAATTGAGGAATGTTTTTCGCTTGTCGAACTTATAGTATTGAATTTAACACACTAACACTTTACAACAATGAACTAACAATATTTATGATGAAAATAGCAATATGGAAGATTTATCTGCATAATGAAAAAGGCAATATGGGATATTCTAATCACGTTCCAAGGCATTTTTTAAAATGTGGATGTGAAAGAAGGTGTTGTTTTTATATGGGAAATTTATTGATCATTGTGTATAATCCTAATGTTGATAAATATATTCACTAAGTGGTTCCAGTGAATGGGGCATTGATTTGAGCGTTCAATATATTTTTATTCTTTCTCAAAGTATTCTTTTGTTGTATTTATGTTCTTCAATTTATGCCTTACAGCGTTTACTTTGCAACATCTGGTGCAAATGCTAGTATTATTCCTATTTGAAAAAATAAAAATAAAAGTTGTTTCCCATTTTATTTTTTAAATAGTTGTTTCCGTTTTAAAAACTATTGTGTTTACGCATAATGTTTGCTATGACTAGTGATCGAGAAATAGCTAATTGAGGGAGTGCAGTGTATTTGATTTTAGTTGAGTTTTTATTTGTGTATAATTTGTATATATATATATTTAATGATATTAAGGGGTTATATAATTTGTTTTAAAAATATTATTATTATTATGTATATACTAAATAGGTTTTATTGTTTTTTATTGGTAAGATATAAGAAAATAAATTAATTATTTTTGGTGTTTTGGAGTAAATTTGTTAGGATATTATGATACATAGGAAATAGTTAAGTATAACTTGGTCTAATATAGAGTTAGGTAAAGTGTGTTTCTTTACTGTATACTTTTGTAACTTACAATCCGATTGTCATGATATTTAGTGACCCTATGGTTCATTCTCTCATCGGTATTACCGACACTTGATGTGTGGGTTAACACTTGATTGGTCCATGATCTCTATTTAAAGAATATGGAGAGTCATTTGTAGTGTAACCGTTCATGAGAGAAGCTTATGTAAATTTTCGTTATTTTATTAATAAATTGCCT